>CM040758.1:4694365-4852733 GCA_022829145.1 Albula goreensis
ATCGGTGCCACAGTCTTTAATCAAGATAATGCACACTCCAAATTTGCAGGGTTTGATTAAATGCAGATGCTGCGTTATTGTTAGATTAAAACCTGCCAAGGGTGGCAGAAACACCTGTGAACAGTCTCAACAGTGACCAGGCCTGTGGTCAAATTCTCCGCCCCCTCAGTTTCAGTCAATTCATTCTGTCAGTTTTCCTTTAATCCTCGATTTAGTCCACCTGCAGTGGGCTTTGTCCTTAAGTTTGACCCGTATTCAGAAGGGTTATGGGGATTCACTCAGTTTGATTCACATTCATTACAGTGGGGAAAAAAACTGTAAATGGAAGTTCACTTCATTTATATTTCTTATTTATCATGACTGTATGTGCATTTTATCATGTAACATAAAAACTTTGAGACAGCAGTTTGTTAAACAGGCACTCGAGGGCAAACTGTTGTGAGGTTAGGGTGATTTTTAAGGAGACGTGGGTGTGGGATACACATTACTTACCACCTCTCTTCTCCCTCCCCTTCCTGCACCGTTCAGGCATGCCTTGCAACCTACCCACCATCCCGTCCGCGTCAGACTTCAACACGGTGCTGTCCAGTGACCAGAACACGCTGGATGGCACGCACTCCCAGCACAGCACCAGCCAGGACGACATCGCCGACATTGAGGAGGGGAACCAGTGCCCCGCCGCCGTGCAGCTCGCTGACGCACAGGTACGTCATCCAGCCTCCAATATGGCCGACTGAGCTTAACACCACAAACGCACCACCAATTACACACATAATCCTACATACCTATGACATTGGAGGCTGTTGAAGCTAATTTGTGCATCTACAGGCCCTTGGCCAACCAGGAGTGGCAACTAGAGAGTGATGAGAACAAGCTTTTCACATATGAAATATGCCTAAGATTATTTCCGATCGAGTCAGCAGAACATTTACATCGGGAGGTATTTTTAGCGCAGAGCTTCTAATGCGACAAGTAGCTTTAAACGTCCTGTAATAAAAGTTGAGATCAGTGACAGGTTTGACACTGTGCTGGGTGATCTGTTTAACAAGGTCTTCATGTGTTTAACAGCCATTGTGCCCACAGGACCGCTATGGTTTTGTTTTTACTCGAAAATTTGAAACAAGTTCATACCCAGGAAACAAGATATGATTAGTTATCATATCTTGATATGCAACATTTGCAAACCACTTCTTTAATTGACTAGTTAGATGCTTAGTTAAATTTATCTACTGAAAGTTTATCATGTTCTTAATTCGCGCCCAGGATGTTTAACACCTCGCATCTCTACACCCCTACGGAACACAGCTCAAACTTAATTACCACCCAGGATCCTTTTTTCATATACGATCACTTTGACAAGTCCCTTTTTGTTCCTCCACTTTCGCCTTATGTTTGGTAGAGTGAAGAAATTCACACGCTCTGCTCCGAAACATGACGTCAGCTTCTTTTCACACCACAGACCACAAGTTGAGCTGGGGAAAGACATGAGTCAGAGAAAGACACTATATATAGGTTCAAAGTTGAATTATTCACGGAATCCGATGATTTATTAATAGTGTATCTGTTGTAACTGGTTTCCATTGGGCTGCCCTTTCAGTTTTTTCCCTTTTTACTTTCACTGCTTTAATCACTTGGTCCGTTGAGGTTTTTTGAATTTTTTTTTTATCTCCCCTCTGCTGACATCTGTGGAATGCCCTGTGGAAGGAGCAGAATTGATGAGGTGGCATTTGCCTTTGAATGGAGACCCTAGCTACATTCTAAAGTTAAATCTCAAAAATGTTTATAATCAGCACAAATGAAGGATTTGGATTCAATCCTATGATTGAATCAAAAAGATAGCTTGGGGCTGTGTGAAAATTTTTGCAGAGAAGTTGGTCCGCTCTTGTTCGTGGCACAGCGGAAGTGGTCAGTGAAAATGATTGCAGCGCTGTTTGTTAAGCGACTTTGCAGAAGGGTCTGTAGCTCCCCTCCTCTGCCGTCCTCCTCCTCCAGGTCGTGTTCAAGCCCCTCCTCAGCCACATAGGGATCCAGTCCCAAGATGCGGCACCCCTAAGCTACAGGATGTATTTCGGGGAGCATCTCTCCTTCTCCGGGACCCTGGAGTGCCTTCGTGCGGATATCGTGGACTCGGACACGTCTAAAGACAGGAAGAACAAAAGGTCCAGGAGGTACAGTCTACAACTTTATAAGTTGATTTTAATTGGTTCTTGCGATAGGAAGCAATGATTTATGAGGTTTGGTGTGGTGGAGCCTGATGTTGTATGTGCTGCCATTTTTACCTCAGGCAAGGGACTGTGAACCTACCCCCTGGAGTTCAAGCCAGCCCTGATGATTGAAACGTTTAGCCTAAACGCGGTGGTGATGGAGAAGTCCATGAGCACGCCACAGAACTCCACCAGCGCCCTCTCCTTCCACGACCTCAACCGCCGCCACTATAACACCTTCCACTGCGACTTCACCATCTCCTGCCAGTCCATCAGCCAGCACGTGGACATGGCCCTGGTGCGCCTCATCCACCAGTTCAGCACCATGATCGACGACATCAAGGCCACGCAGACCGACATCAAGCTCAGCCGCTACACCGCCGGCTCCGCCTCGCCCACGCCCACCTTCAAGGCCCGCGGCCACCGCGACTTCCGCTCCTCCGACTTCAGCCGGAGCTCGCGCGGCAGCCTCAACGGCGCCAACCGCGTGGGCAACCAGAAGGGCAAGCGAGGCGTGGGCGTCGTAGGCCTCGGCCTGGACACGCTGGTCAGGAAGGAGCCGCGCGGCAGGACCTCACTGGGGCGTTCGGAGCGGCGCACCTCCAAAGTGTCGCGCAAGGGCTCGCGGGACGTGGCGGACCACATGGCCATCCAGATGGACGACTCAGACTCCATAACCGTGTCGGAGCAGAGCGAGCCCTCGGCAGAGTGCTGGCAGAACATGTACAAGCTTCTCAACTTCTACTCCCTCATCTCCGACCCCACCGGCATCCTGGAGAAGAGCTCCCCAGAGAACTGCCTCACAGGTAAGACCTAATGAGTTGTCACTCAAGTGTCTGTCTTCATGGAAACAGCCTCATGGGTAAAACTGAAAAAATATGGCCGTATGGTTACAACCTTATAGATGGGGCCTCTTGGATACGGCCTTATGGGTAGAGTTAAATAAATAGGGCCTTTTGGGTGTAACTTTATAGACTGGGCCCTTTTGGGTATGGCCTTATGAATGGAGCTGAATTGTTATTGTCTTATGGGTAGAACCTTATTGACAGGGCCTATTGGGTAGGGCCTTATGAATAGAGCTGAATCGATATTGTCTTATGGGTAGAATTTTTTTTTTTGTTTTTTTTTTTGATTGAGCCTCTCAGATAGGGCCATATTTGGTAAAGGTTCCAGTGTGGGGTTTTATGGGAAGAGCTTCACAGACAATGAATGACAGGCATTCTCTCTTGATTGTAGTGGCAATCATGAGTAATAGGTAGTTCATGTTTTACTGACACAGTTCACATTTTACTCATAGCCTAAATATTCGGTGATTCTTCATCAAGCTGTAAGAATCTGGAAACAATGACTGCAGTGGGATGTGGGCCTGCCCTCAATGTTGGGCAAGGAAACAAATTATATGAAATAAGATTCTCTTATTATATGGATGGTTTCATAGAGGCTTGGATAATGAGTTGACAGGTTAAAATGACCTAGCCTTCAAATGAAAAAACAATAATTATTATCAGCATGGTGATCAAGTGTGCAGTTTTATTCCTGTGAAAATGTCTAAAAGAATCAAGACATTTCAAACACACAAGACATGGATAAATTATTCAAAATATAACAAAAAATATTTCACCATAGTGAAACTAAAAGCAAAGTTGACATTTCAATGAATGATTGGATGGGATGAATTGGATTTTGTCTGATTCTGCTTTTATGATGGCATTCTTTAGGGTGCTGCAAGTCTCTGTTCCATCACTTGCAGTGAGGAGCTGGGTCATTGTAAGGCTGTCTCATATTAACGAAAGTGTCAAAGTCCATGATATGAAGTATAATCTTAAGGAAGATAAAATTTCAGTGGTCCCTTCATTATGTGTGAGGGACTTTTGTTGGTCCTCTAGTTCCTCTGCTCCTAGGCTTTGAAAATTTATCTTGGTCTTTATTTCATTGTAGATGATCTTGTTTGTATATTGGCTTGGCTATTTTGGCTATTGGCTTGACTGTGTCTCTTTGCCCGCTTGTCTGTTTACATGTTTGTCTGCTTGGCTGTTCTTCTGAACACTTGTCTGTTTGTTTTTCTGTTTTGCTATCTGAATGTTTATCTGCCTGCTTGGCTTTTTGTTTCTCTGCATTTCTGTTTATCCAACTGCTTGGCAAATTTTCTGACTGTTTGGTCTGTCTGCTTGCAGAGGGAGGGCGTAGCCCGTCGGACCCCACATGTCGGGTGGTGTTTGAGAACGAGCAGGACCCGTCGAGCCCCAGTAAGCCAACCCGTCGACGCAGCCTGGTGAGCTCAGAGCCACAGCATGTCACCCTCATCGTGTTCGGCGTCGGCATGGTGAACCGCACCCACCTGGAGGCCGACATCGGGGGCCTCACCATGGAAGCCGAGCTCAAGAAGATCCACGGCAGCTTCACGCTCAAGGAGAAGATGAAGGGTGAGCTTTTCTTCCTCTTCCTCAGCGACTGTACAGCCATCGCTTCCACCCCTTCTTCTGCCTCTTCTTTCCACTCTTCTCTCTCTTCCTCCTCTTCATTTCTTTCCTATTCCTCCCTGTTTCTTTCTTCCTGATCTCTCCCTTTTCCTCTGCTCCCTCATCTTCCTCCTGTCTTCCTCGTTTCACCAGCATTCAAGTCATTCCTCGCCATTGACACTTCAGGCCAAATCTCCATCCCTTCATTCTGGTGTTCTGTAACTGTGGGTAATTCTCACTAACCATTGATAGGTAAATTGCTTGGGATAATGTTATCAATGGTCCCACAGTATGGCATCTGTGTATATAACCTCATAGGTAAAGGGTCTAATGGCTTGCTTTTGTGCCCCTCGCACAGATATACTGCACCAGAAGATGACCGAGACTTGTGCCTCCGCTCACATCGGTGGGGTGAACATCGTCCTCTTGGAGGGCATCACCCCAAATATACAGTGAGTACCGCTCCATGCCTCCCTCTTGGTGCATCATGTGACTACTCTATAAATGTTCTGCAGAGACAGCTTAGCGTTAAATCTCCTTACGCGTATGCTTATCCAGATGTTAATTACTTTCTGTTGTGCTTCCTCTTTTGAGTAGGCCTTTGTATACATTTTTAATTTTCTCCAAATTCGCAAACCTTTAATTACATGAGCAATTTATTACCTAAAGCTTGTGTTTAATTTGATTGTGCCCTGCTTTGATAACCTGATTTATGAGCAATAATCCATTTTCATTTGTCAATTTTTAGATTCCTAATGCATTTTAATTTTTGATTGAATGCCCTCAGGAGTTATTGTCTGTTTAATTCTAAAATGAGAAAATGACAAATGGAGAGATCTATTTTTGTATAAGCTACAATCAGTTTAATTGCAGCATAACCCAAAATGTACAGCAACTGTGGTTACAAGGATCAGCCAACAGTTTTGCAGCCAATAGCCTTGCCCACATTTGGATGTACAGATCATTTCAGATTTTGATGCATGAATTGTTACATCTAAAAAAATCTAAAATAACTTGACCAATGAACTTGATTTGAATTAAATAATTAACATCTATAGAATGTATATTGATTGAAGATTTTGGGGGGGAAATAAGAAAATGTGTATGACATGTTATTGTTATTATTCAAGTGTATATTTGCATATGCAAATCAGATGTCAAGGTTTTTACCTTTTTTGGAGAATAATTTGATCAAATCTTGGTATGTAAAAATAAATAATAAAAAAAAACAATAACAATGAAGGAGTAGAAGAAAGAACTCTTGCTTATTGAATTTTGATGCTTATTGTATTTTGAACTTGGGAACCTATCCTGTTCCAGAGTTCTTATCGTTATGTTCTACCACTGGACTAAAAAGGCAGTTAGTTGGGCGCAAGGGTTAAAAAAGTCTGTCCGTCTCTATCCTGTTTCTGCTAACTGAATTGATTATTTGAGGAATGAGACTGATGTGGGGAGGAGAAGCTGCATATTTTGGACTATACTGTTTTACCTGTGTATCTGCATGTATGCTCATTCCTGATTTGCTCTTTTTTTGTTTCTGTTTTTCCTTTTACTTTCTGGCTTTCTCTTCAATCTACTTGCATAGACTGGAGGATTTCCCCACATCTCCTACCAGCACAGCCAAACAAGAATTTCTGTATGTTGTACACCACTGCATTTCAGGGCCTGCGCTCTTGACACCTCGTTACCCGTGCTGCCGTAGTCTGGCTGTATAGCTTGCATTCTATATGGCGTTTTGAGTCGACAGTGCCAGCGTGTGTGTCAAGTGAACCCTCATCTGATCCGTTCTATGACACCCCCACACCCCCCTTCTCACTCGCTCCACCCTAGCGTTACCTGCCTTGCACATAGTTGCCTTGAGTTAGCGCACCTGACCAAAGCGGTCAATGGTGACAACAGTTCCTCAGGGAGGGTGTGCAGGAGGCTAGATTCCTTGGGTTATGAGAGGGGGCTCTGTGAGGAAAGGTGCAAACGGCCACTCTGTATTTGAATTGCCTGAGATTCTATCGGATAGGACGTGCTTGCATAAAACAACATGTTTCGTTTGTAGCTAGCTACACTAACAGCAAAGCTAGCTAACATGGCAAAAAAGTGAATATATATAAAACTTGTGGGACATGTGTTTTAATCTTTTAAACAGTGAAATCCCACATTTATTCATTAGAAATGTAGTCAGGTAAGGGATATCAATTCCGTGCTATTCTTTTAATCGATAGTGGAAACCCATTAATTGATTATTAACAAATAAATGATAAGCTTAATATCTACTATAGCCTTTAAAATGGCTCATTCAGGTTTAATTACAATGTCTTTCTAGCTGTGTAAGGGTGTCTATCTAGCAAGCTAGGTAGGTAGGTAGCTACCTTGATCGCTCAGAAGCTAGCTAGTGTGCTCAAAAGAGTACTCAAATAAGGACACACTCATGATATGATGTCATATCAGGTAGAATGCAAAAATGTTAGCTTTGTGAATAAACTATAATACAGGTGATGCTTGACTTCTCCCACAGCCCTGTCTTCATAACCTGCCACCCTTCCTGTGTTTCCTAGGTTTGGAGTTGCACCGTATCTTTCAGACTACACTCTCTGCTGTCTGTTCCCCCTGTCCTTTTCTTGATCTCAACTCTCAATATTTAGAGTGGTTATGAAAGTCTGTAGTTATTTAATAGATGTGATTTGACCATTTAATTCAATGGCTGCTCAACGTGTAGCTCTGATTTAAATTCAGTTTTTCTAAATATCTGCAGGGAGCCTGATTTCAGCGACTGTATTTAAAGATTTACCCCTTAAAAAAGATTTGGTTCATGCCTTTTTTCCATGACCAGTTCAGCCAGTCCATTCCATAAATTACATGTAGCTGTGTGCTGCACAACTCTGAAACACAGCTGGTGTAATGCAGGGATAATGGGGATGGAAGTATGTGGGTGAAAGGTCAATATGGGGAAAAATGTGGAGGAATATTTTATAGAATAGCCCACTCAGATTCCGCTGGGCCTGCCATCTATCACCGTCATGTTAAATTCTGGACTGTATTATGCGCACACACACACACACACACACACACACACACACACACACACACACACACCACATGTGCAAAGCATGTACTTGGTGCAAGATCCAGTGTTTAACATCACTCAGGCTCAAAACGTAATACTAAACAGAGGCATATGGCGACCGGTCTTTCTGAAGAGGTGTCACAATTTAGCAGAGTGCTGCAGTTTAGCAGTATACTTTAAAGTATGTACTGTAGTCATTGTCATACCTCTTTCCCTGTTCTTGTTTGTATTCGTGACTGTATTCCCTCACGTAACATTGAAGTGTTTGCTTGAGGATGAATGTTTAGTGCACTGTGTGGTTAATGCTTGCTGAAGATACCTAATAATTACTTAACACTGCTTGTGTAAGTCCTATTCCAATTCTGGTTGTTTTGTACAATAAAAAAAATTGGAATTTAAATGTTAACTGCCTGCATTTTGTAGTGGAGTAGAAAAAACCCTATCTTTCTAACAGCACTAGGGGGAGCTCTGACTGGCTTTTGTTCATTTCAGAACGGTAGTGAAGTGCAACATAGCCAAGTCCCAGGCTCTCTACAGCGCTCAACGTGGACTGAAGACGAACAATGCTGCCGTCTTCAAGGTGGGCGCCATCATCATCAACATACCCCAGCACCCTGCCACACTGCACAGCATGATGGTCCGCAGCTCGCACCAGCTCTCCAAGCAGATCTCCGACCTCATCCGGCAACCCTCCACTGCGTGAGTCCTGGGGGAGGGGAGGATTCTGGGAAAGATGGGACGGAGGGTGGGGTGGGGGGGCAATCCCCTTGTTTGGGCTTTCCTTGAATTGAAATCAGAATTTAACAATGGTATCTCCATCACATTTATATGGCTTGTATTCATTGGTAATTCAAACTGGTAAGAAAATATGGAGGTTTAAGGTCATTTGTAGATTCAGCTAAAGCCTTTATATTGTGGAAGTCCTCCTTCAGTGAATCTGCTGAGGTCCTACTACACTGATAATTTGCTGTGGAGCTCTGTAGTAAGGTTCACATTGTGTCTGGTGTCTTGAAGGCCGCCGCCCAACAGAGAGGATACAGCCACCCCTCAGGCCTCAGACAAGACCTCCTCCAGCGTTAACCAGACCCCCGTTGAGGCCAACGAGTTTCCGCAGCTGCCAGAGGGGCTGGAGAAAAAGCCGATCGTGCTCAAGTTTAGCGCCATGATGGACGGGATTACCATCGGAGCGGCGCTGCTGCCCTCGCTGAAGGCCGAGTACAAGATGGGCCGCATGAGGAGTCATGGGATGACGGGTGAGTGCGGTGGGCCCACACCAAAGCTTTTACCTGCTGTGCGTTCTTTTCCTTTCCATTAACTATGTTGTCTTTGCCTGTCAAACCTTTCCCAATTCTGTATTCATGAAACCTCAGTATTCTATGACGATGGAAAGTATAATCAGAAAAACTTCACATTTCTGTGCTGGACTTCCCTCATTTGCAAAAGGTGCCCAGACGTGCTTCACATTCGAACTGCCCAATCACAAGTTGCGATTCCAGTCCAAGGTGTCACCTGTGGACACCTCCACCATGCAGCCCTCCGCTAGCCTCAACCTGCCGCCCATCACCATGTCGGGAGAATACATCATGGAGGACCACGACAGCCACTCGGACCAAGGATGGGCCCCCGACGACTTCCCCACAAAGCAGGGCAACTATCTCCAGGGCAACTACCTGCGCTGCGTAGCAGAGGTGATGACAAATGGCAGCTGTTGCTTGGTTGCCACAATTTATGCCTTTGGGTTTCTCCCATTACTACTGGTCCTTCCAAACACAAAGTAGATGGAACTACCATGTGGTAGGAATGGTTCCTCAATATAAATCAGTCATAGTGCTTTGCCTTGGAGAGGTGTGTATTTACCAGTTGGTATAAATGGGGCAAATGACAGCATGTGTTAGATACACTATTTATGTTATTTGTGAAGCTTTCCTATCATTAGACTTTTTGGGCCTTCGGAGATGAGAAGTTATATTCGTGACTCTTGACTTGTTACAGATCGGCTCGTTTGAACACAACCTGACCACAGACCTCTTGAACCACCTGGTGTTCCTGCAGAAGGTCTTCATGAAGGAAGTGAACGAGGTCATCCAGAAAGTCTCAGGTTGGAATGCCGCCACTTCCGTCAGCCCAGGGCCAGCAAAGTGCAACTTTCTGAGGAGAAAATTAGTTTGAAATGAGTTCGAAATGTGTGTTTGCATGTGCGCGCAGGAGGGAAGACTAAATATGTATTGACGAAGGGAGGATAGGTGGACATGTGTGTGCATGTGTGAGCATTTGTTTGGTATTTGTTCAGTAGAGGAGAGTCTGAGAGGCTGTGATGTGTTTGTGCAGGAGGTGAACAGCCCATCCCACTGTGGAATGAGCACGACATCTCTACAGATGGTGATAAGCCTAAAATCCTCCTCTACTCGCTCAACCTCATGTTTAAGGTAAGCGCTCTGTCTTTCTCCATGCCGCCTCCACACTGCTGTTTGGAATGACATACTGTGGTATTTGAATGCCAAATGTGTAAATCTCCTGTTTATCAAAGACAGATTATTTTACAATTATCACTAATGCAGAAAGGTGTGCATTACATGGAAGTGAGTCATTCATGTCATTATAATTAGAGCAATGTCTAATTGCTGAAGAATGCAATATGGGGAACATAAAACTTGTGTGATTGGAGATTCAGAACAAAATAAAACATTGCAACTCACTGAAAATATATTTGGACTACCAAGACCAAAAACTGCTCTCATAAGATCTCATAAACTAAAATTAAACTTATGTGGATTTCAAATAAGAAATTACTGGTACAATATGAAAGAAACCTGTTTGAAAAATTTGGCATGATTCGGTAAATGTTCCATTCATAACTTCATTCTTTGATAATCGCTTTTAGTGTTGCAGCATTCTGAAATATCCTCATGTGTTGGAATGTCAGAGCATCCACTGTACATCTTATTTATTCTTATGTGGGATTGACCTGCATATATTTACCCATTAACCGCCACTCAATGTGCTTGTAAGAAGTGACTGACTTTAAGCCCACCTTTGGAAATGCAGGGTATTCAGATGACGGCCACCACACCTTCAATGCGGGCGGTGCGCTTTGAGACGGGCCTGATCGAGCTGGAGCTCTCCAACCGGATCCAGTGCAAGGCCCAGCCCGGCAGCAGCAGCTACCTGAAGCTCTTCGGGAAGTGCCAGGTGGACCTACACCTGGCACTAGGTCAGATCGTCAAGCACCAGGTGAGGGCTGAACACTCACGCGGCGTCTGGGCTTTGAATTGTAGCCGGAAAGGCCTGAGCTTTCAAAGCAAATCTCAGTCAAAAATCGCAACGCCTTGCTCATCATGAGCCTGCGCAATGCATCATCATCTTGGGCCTCCTTAGAAAATGGTTAATATTTGTTTGTTGGAGTCAGTTGCTTGATAAAAAATGAATTACAGGGGTGTAAACCAGCACCAAGGTAAAACATCCATTTTGAGTGATGTATAGCTGCCATTTTACACCAGATGCTCCACCTCAGAAGCTGAAGTGGAGAGGAAGAGATTTATTTAGCCACTTCAGCTGGTGTGTGAGTGCATGGCCTGATTGATAGAGCCGAGGTTGTGGTCAGAACTCTGGGGAAACAGCCACTGCTGTTCTTTAGCGGTTTGTCCTGTGCTGCTGTGGTCGATGATCAGGTGTACGAGGAGGCGGGCTCGGACTTCCATCAGGTGGCGTACTTCCGTACGCGCATCGGCCTGCGGAATGCCCTGCAGGAGGAGATCAGCGGCTCCTCCGACAAAGAGGCCGTGCTCATCACTCTCAACCGGCCAATCGTCTTTGCCCAGCCCGTGGCCTTTGACAGAGGTAACCTCAATAAACCCCCAAACTGCTCATGTTCATTAATTTATAAAAGAAATCAACAGAACGTTTGATAGGCAGTCTTGGTTTTTATATGTGAGCCGACCCCACCCTCCCCTAGTTGACACTGTGGCCAATCATGATGTTTTAGCCAGATCATCTCATTTTACTGCCTTGTTTCAGCTGTGCTCTTCTGGCTGAACTACAAAGCTGCGTACGACAACTGGAACGAGCAACGTATGGCCTTAAACAAAGACATCCACATGGCTACTAAGGAGGTGGTGGACAAACTGCCTGGGATCCAACAGACTTCAGTCCAGGCCTTCAGCACTCTATTCCTGCAACTCACCGTCAACGACCTGGGCATCTGTCTACCCATCACCGGCACTTCTCAGGTAGCACAGCTAACAAGGGTTTGGATAAGAACTTTAGCCCATATGCACTAAATGCTAACGCTAATGCTAATGCTAACAGCTACCACATTATAGCTTTTTGAATTGGCCGCTACCATGCTTAATTGCAATTTGTTTAACCAAAACTATTTGTCTGTCAACTTCCATGAAGCTGATGTTGTACTAGCAGTCCCAAACTGCAGTCTGTTGGAAGTAGACAGGAACTGAAACGGTGTGCGGTGTGTGGTGTGTGTTGGTTTGAGGTGAAGGAAAATTTGATTGGGGGAAAAAAGCGAATAATTCAGGATTTAGGCCCTAACATCTTCCTAAATTTTATAGAAAGTTTTATTCTAGTTAAATTTGATTTGCAAATCGGGTATGGTGTGGGCATTGGTATTTCTTATATTCTCAAATAGATATATACATCTGAAAATTACAGTTTTATCCCTTATTTCCATAGAAAGGACAATTTCCAGTTATGGAACGCAACAGTATACCCAGTTGTGAACCATGGGCGGGAACATCTGTAGGACAGAAAAAATGTGCAAGAAAAGTAACCTGCAATCTACTCTTACACTTTATATGCTGCTACACTTTATATTTTTTAACATAACTCTGGCGGACTCCTGAAATGTTGATTGCATTTTGGTGTCTATTTGGCCCTCTCCCCCTCCCTCCTCAGGCCAATCACAGCATCGACTTCGACACGGGCTCCGCCCTGGTGCTGACCATCGAGAGCACGCTGATCACCGCCTGCTCCTCCGAGTCGCTGGTCAGCAAGGGCCACTTCAAGAACTTCTGCCTCCGCTTTGCCGAGGGTTTCGAGATGACCTGGGATGACTGGAAGCCGGAAGTGCGGGGCGACCTCGTCATGAACGCCTGTGAGTGTGTCCACCCCCCCAAACCGTTAAAGCAAGCAGCCTTCTGCTTCTCTGATATGACAGTATTTGTTTAACAGTAGCATTCAGTTAGGATGTTGTAAAATGACACTGACATTTTTTTTTGTATCTTTGATAAGGTGTTGTCCCAGATGGGACCTACGAAGTGTGCTCCAGAACTACAGGCCAACCTTCTGCAGGTGAGCAAATCTACTGGCTGCTGAGTCACATTTACTGTGGAACTGAGAGACAAGTACTCCAACTTTAAAGCAGCTGAGTCATGCTTACTGCAGAGCAGAGAGACGAGTACTGTGACTTTTACAAAGCTGAATCACCCTTACTGTTGAGATCAGAGGACATTACCATGCATTTACGGTTATTTACCCTGCCATAGGTTGTATGGTAACAGACTAAGGACAGCAACCAAAGAGTGAGATAAGAGAATGTAATGTTCATTCTTTGTGTGTGGGTTGCGCTTCACAGAGAGCAGCAGTGCCGGCACGTGGACGCTCAACGTCCTGTGGAAGATGTGCGGTATCGACGTCCACATGGACCCCAACATCGGCAAGCGACTCAACGCCTTGGGCAACACCCTGACCTCTCTGACCGGGGAGGAGGACGTGGACGACATCGCTGACCTCAACTCCGTCAACATGGCTGACCTGTCCGACGAGGACGACACCGACACCATGTCCCCGACCATCCACGTGGTGAGTGCTCCGTTGCAGCTTGTGCAGAATTAGCTATAAATGAGATCGGTGTCTCGTCAGACGGTCTCATCAATTACTTAAGAGTGATTGCCAAATCACCATGTAGACTAAACAGTTACAGGCTGTATCTCGTGATCTGCTGGTGTTGTAAGGTAATCAGTGACTCCTAGTTTACTCAAGTTTAATGCAAGGGCTTTGACTTTACCTGAAAGTTAACACAGCGTTGTTTTGGAATAATTACATGTCTCTTCAGTTTTGTTTAGTCTTTTATTTAGATTTGTTTTGTCTTGTTACAAGGAACTCAAAGTTCTTGCTTTATTTGGTACATTTTTTTTTTTTTTTTATTCATTTATTTTTTGTGATTGTGATTATTTTATGTTTTTCTCTGAGCGAGAGAGCCTTCACTTTTGTAGAACTTGTTTGAATGACATGACAAGCCTCAACCCCCAACCCATTGTTTACAGCCCTTAGAGGGAGACAGCAGCCCCAGGCTCACGTTCAAGAAGCGCCTGGTTAACCACCTTCTGGGGCTTCACTCTAAGCCACCGCGCTCACCCTGTTCACCGTGTCCACCGTTTTCACCACTGGCCGAGTATCTGAACGTGTTCTCGGCCCCTGACAGGAACCTCACTAAAGGGGAACTGAGCCGGCACTCCCGGCCATTCTCCTGGGGCTGTGTATGTAGCCCACAACTTCCTCTCGGGCCTTTTCCCTCCCAAGGCCACCAATCAATGCTCTGTCCAATTTTCCCCTCCACTCAACGTCCACTTCACTGACGGGAGGGGAGAGTCGCAACCTCAAATGCCGAGTGACACTCTGAATGTACCGTTCCTAAAATCGTGTATTCCAGAGAGCAGGTGGAGATGTTTGGCCACGCGGCTTTTGCATAGACAGTCACTCGGCAGTTGAAGCTGCCTTTGCATCCTGTTCTGTCACTTGCAAGAGTAATCGGTATGTTGTGGGGAAAATGATTGTGGATTGGGTGTGGAGGTAGAGGGGGGTGTCATATCAAGATTGAAGTGGGAACAAAAACACCATGTCAGCAGATCACTATCCTCTGTTGGATGACGGTTTGTACTGCAGTGTCTTCTTCAAATTCAAGTGTGGTTCGCAAACACTTTTTACATCAGATTTTCCTTGGTGTCATAGTATTTTTGGTTCCTGGTGGTGCTGGGTTAGTATAGTTTGCATGCAGAGCAACTGTGCGGAAGATATGCGGAATGAGGAAAAGGACACACAAAGGTCAGATTTTAATTTGGATTCTTATGGCTGTCTTATGTAGGAACCCTTAGACCACAGGCGGCAAGGTTCAGTGGGGAGCCAGGCAGTGGACGCACGGGGACGAAAGTTCTCCAAACGGCTGGTGGACATCCGCGAGCTGAACGAGCAGGCCAAAGTCATCGATGACCTCAAGTAGGTGTTACATGGATGGGAAATATTCTCAGGGAAGTAGTCTGGTCATCAGTTTATTTATTTATTTATTTACATTTAAAAGTCTTAAAAAGTTTTAAATCTAACTTGCCTTAAGCTGTAGGAACCCTGTCAACTATTAAACCTGAAAAATGAATAAAAGGCTTTAATTCAGAGATTCAGCTGGGGAGATGGTGTCAATCTCTTGATGATAGATGATGAGAGGCTGTGTCCGTAAGCTTGTCTTTGAAAGTCTTATTGATGCAAAGTATATTGACTGCAAAGCTGACGGCAGAACAGCGCCTGAATGATTTTTCTGCAGGCCACTTGAGTGCTTTCTTGACTGCCTTAGTGAAAATGTGGAAATATCCAAACAAAAGTCCTTCTTTCATTGTTTCAAAACTTGGAGTGCATCCACAAGCAGCGTCTATGAACGCTAATGATGCACTATGTTACTTTTTTATGGTTAAAATTCATCATATTTATAAATATGGGGTTAAGAAAAACAGGAAAATGTATGAAAATAAAAATCCAAATTCAAGAAAACAGAAAGTGGATTCTGTTGACACCTTTTCATGCCTCGTTTTAATTTTGTCAGGAAACTGGGTGCGAGTGAGGGCACCATAAACCAGGAGATCCAGCGCTATCAGCAGCTGGAGTCCGTCGCTGTCAACGACATCAGGAGAGACGTGAGGAAGAAACTGCGGAGGTCCAGCATGCGGGTGAGTGAGATCTGTGCCCTGTCTCAGTTCCCTGTGACGGGGTGCACCAGACCCTGTTATATCCAGCGGATATATGTGAAGTGTAATAAACCCGCATGACACTTGTACTTCCCCTATGCCCTTTACAAGCTTCGATTTCCCAGCATTACCCAAAATGCTGTCCGAAGCAGCCAGTTGACTTTTTTTTTTTATATTTACCCTAGGAAATGGGTGATAAGATTGGATGATAAACTTCTCGCCTCTTATGACTCAACGCAAACAAACAGGAACAAATTATGACTGGGTTAAGGACTCCTCTGACCTTATCTACAACAAGAAACCGTATTTATGTGGGGTGTTGTCTCGATATCAGGCACTTTCTCTGAAAATGTCTTGCATGGGAGGTGGCACTTTTAGGTTTCGGAAACTGGAAATCGATCTGATCAATTCATTGGCGGTCATAATGTGTG
Organism: Albula goreensis; assembly: GCA_022829145.1. Classification (NCBI taxonomy): domain Eukaryota; kingdom Metazoa; phylum Chordata; class Actinopteri; order Albuliformes; family Albulidae; genus Albula; species Albula goreensis. The sequence goes on from CM040758.1 coordinate 4,710,479, forward strand.
AGTCGTTCCCATGACAATGGGCTCCGCTGTAAATAAGGAGAGCGCAGGCGAGCACGTTCTCTTCTAAATGTCATCTACTGCTTCTTTCTGAGCTTGTCTGAGACATGGGTCAGAGGAAAGAACTTTGTGGGCAGGTCTGTGTAGTTGCGCTGTGGGTGCCCATTAGGGGTCACTGGTGAGCAGTGAGACACAGACACTGTGGCTATTTATGCAATACCCCACACTGCTCCTATAAAGTGCTGACACTGGAACAGTCTGCATTGGGTACCAATGTGTGGCACAACTAATATTTTACGCTTTCGATTCACTGTTCTCTTGAGCTTTTATTTACAAAGAAACCGCTGGCTCTCAACCGCTGACATCTTTTGAATGTTGTTTACGACTTGAAACCTCCTAAATGACCTGCAGTTGTGTAAACAAGGACGAGATTGTTTAGCAAGGTGTAACTTTCTCTTTCCCCCAATTGTTGAACATCACATAACCCACCCTTTACTCCCTTTCAAAGTACAGGGGGTCCTCGACTTACGAACGAGTTCCGTTCCTACGACTTGTCGTAAGTCGATTTTCGACGTAAGTCGGAATTTATACCTACATTATACCTAAGTTAACACCATAAGTCACTCACACTGTGCACACAACACATGAAGGACATATAAATAACAGTAATTAAATGAAACAGTAATAATAAAAAAAAAGAGAGAACAATTTCTTATCTTTATTTCTGTGGTCGTATTTTCGAACCAACCCGCTTAGGTCGAAACTAAGTTTTTTTTTTTTTTAAATAATTTATGGGAGTGCGTTGTAACCACGAAACGACATAACTCGAAACCGTCGTAACCCGAGGACCCCCTGTACTTGGTTTATGCTCCCCTATCCCTGAAATGCCCACATTCTCTCTGTACCCAAAACCTTTCCATTCCCCCTGAAGTTTAATGAATAAGCACACATTCTCTCTCTTTCTCTTTCTGTGTGTGTCTCTCTCTCCCTTTTGCTAAGATGGGGTGTGGATTTAAATATCATTACTGGATATGGGCTGAAATTTGCATAGACTTGAATGGAAGAAAAGACATTGTGGACTGTAAAACGTGGATATGCATTAATAGGAGAATTTTGATGTTCCCCTAACAGGCTGCCTCCTTAAAAGACAAGTGGGGGCTGGGGTACAAACCCAGCTACAACCGCTCAAAAAGCATCTCCGCTGCCGGGAGACCCCCCTTAAAGAGGCTGGAGAGGGCAAGGTGGGTGTTACTTCACACAAGCGATAACTAAGAACTGTAAATATATGTACTGATACAACTTGAATGGCTTTCACCAAATGGTGTGGTTTTTTGCCACATATTAAGATATAAATATTGATTTGAGAAGGACAACCTATAATTGATATAATGAGAAGGAAGATTATAACGTATATTTTATGTGTGTGTTTCTCATGCTGAGTGGCTTTAAGATGTGTGTTGCAGATATTTGTATTTCTAAATATAGATAAGGCATTGTCATATAACATGTATAGATATAGACAGTGTAGACGGGTTTGAATTATCTGTTCTGTATGAGAATCTTATGCCTTTTCTGTTTCTCAGCTCTAGAATCGGGGACGTGGACGATCTCCCTGACATCAGAGTGGATGCGTCCTCCCCGGGACCCCGGGTCACCTTCAACATTCAGGACACGGTACTGTATGCCAGCAAGTGCCTTTGTCAGCATCCTCTTTAGGTCCAGCCTACTTGCCCATGTCCTCAATGGCCTCTACACCTCCCCCTATGGCTCTCAAACACTGTACAGCGCCCACTCACTCTACTGCTGTCCTACCCATTACCTCCCCCATGTCCTATCATGTCCTTCTCTTGTCCACCCCACTTCGTCCTGCTCCCCTGACCGTGAAATGCCCACATTTTCTCTGTACCCAAAACCTTCTGTCCCAATGCTCTGTGCCACAAGTACCCTCTACCCCCACATCCTCTTTAATTACCCATTTCCCCTGAAGTTTAATGAATAAGCACACATTCTCTCTCTTTCTCTTTCTCAGTGTGTCTCCCTCTTTCCTTTATTACTCGGGGCACATAGTCAAAATGAATACTGTAGCCTCATTGAGTGTAGCAGTCCCAAATTTCATAATTAAAGCAGACTCTTAGTCCAGGACTAAAAAAAAAAAATCTGATTCTGCTAATCAATTAGTCATATAATAATTTAGCCCTGGGCTGGAAAAAAGCTTGCATGTGACCCAGCTCATAACAGAAAAGAATTAGCCGCCCCGCTGGACACTAGTCTTTCAGATGTAGAGTAAACACTCAGTAAATTCAACTGTGCTGGATTTGTCTGAGCAGTATGGATGCTGACAGTAATTTTCTACTGTATTAGTCATTTGCCATAAAACCTAGTTGGTACACATGGCAGATTTTCAGTCAACTTTTAAATTAGTTTAACTCCCCTTTGCATAACAGTGCCTCCTTAGTTTAGGGTAAGAATTTGTCCATTACAAACATATTCACACATTCTGACTTCTGGCCTTGTTATGAATCATTCTCTTTGAAAGAAATAAGTACACATGTATATTTTTTGTACTGAGATATTCTCAGTACAAAAAATATACATGCGTACTTATTTCTGTGTATCTCAGAGTTGCATCACATCTACTGGGTTTTATGGGAAATGTCTTCCCACAAAGAAATTGTTCCTGTCAAAACATGTAAGAAATGTTAATGTTAATGACAAAGTGAAATGAGGAGATTCATATGCTGTAAGTTGCCATGCTCTATGTTAAACGTTGTGTTAACTGTTGTGCACTGAATGTACCGATTTGTTAATTCATGTATTTTAACAAACCGGGTGTTATTCCACTGTTAAGTCGCCCAGTTTAGTCCATCATGTCATTACTCCCTGCATTGTTTTTGTGTCACTGTGAGACAGAGCGCCCAGAGGCCGATCAATCTCAGTCATTGACACGAGAACTGCCAAACTGTCAACAATACCATTCATTTGCAGAGGCTGAGCCATTCAATTCTTGTGAATATTTATTAAAAATACAGGCAGTGGTGTGTAATGCAATACTTTTTATAAGCATGAAAGCAGAAACATCTCACTACTCAAACTATTACTTACAAAAATTACAAAATATATGTATCAGATCATTTTGGTGCAAGGTACAAAATTTATATGAATGTGTGTTAAATCATGCAAAATCACATACATCTTTGCAGCATAGATACATGCATGAGTGAATAAGAAATGATTACATACGACTCACTAAATGCAGTTGTACTCAAGAGTGTCTGAATTACCACATTCTGAAGATGTATACATTTACCAGGAACATGTTTTGGATATTTAATTCACAAGTTTGCAATCTTGTTTGGTTTGTCAAGAATTTAGCATGGTATGATGAGAAGTATTTCACAGTCAGATTGTTAAATCCGCATTACAAAGCAGCTTTTGAGTTTCCACATGCCTTAAGCCATAAAAAAGTGTAGCTTACTTAAAAGATACGTTATAATTCTAAATAATAACAGTTGCAGAATTTGAAGACAAACTTATTTTTAACTGCACTTTTAATCTGCAATTGTGTTTTGGATGCAACTGAAAATTTTCCCTTTATGACTGCAAATCGCATGTTTGCAATCATAAAGGGCATGAAGGTGTTGAATGCACATCTTTATGGAAACCACAGGCAGGCAAAAGTGACTCTTACACGGCCACACACCCTGTTTCACAAATTTACAACGTTGGCAGTTCTAGTGTTAATACACTGTGTTCTACTTTATTTCTGTTGCTTTGCATTTTAATGGAATTGCCTTTTCTGAATCCTTTTGAAGATTGAGAAACCGCAAATCCCCTCTGGTGATATTTTCTTTCACTGAAAGACCATCTACTTGAGTAGTATTTCCTTTTCTAATTGAATAAGTGTAGTAATGCCTGTAGTTATACTGTGGATTGCTTTTTTTATTTGGTCTTTTAATTTTTGGCTTAATTTTGTCAATTTGTTTTCATTCAATGAAGATTAATAATCTGGTTTTGGACATGTCAAACGACCCTGTCAGTCCAGGAGAAATGTGTTTCAAGGTATTTGACAATGAACCAACAAATGAAAATCAAAACAAACTTTCTTACTAATAAATCCAACCTAATGGGAAATCCTGATTTACTATGAAATGCAAATTCCAAGAGAATAATGTATGGGTCATATTTTATGTAAAATAAGTACTGGCAGAAGTATCCTCAGTTGTCATTTTTGTTGGTTCATGTATTGGTTAAATTCTTGAAAAAGATTTGTCCCCACTGTCAAAACAACAAATATCCATGCTTTACGTACGATAGCTGGATAGTGGACCTGTATTACAACATAAAAGCTGTGAATTGCAACATCAGTGGCTGCAGATACTCGATGCAAATTCTTAACCAAGATAAGTAACCGTGTAATTCCTGCGATGGGTGGGTGTGTGGTTGCGCGCACACCGAAAGATGCTAAAAAGATAAGTACTTGCAGCTTATATCAGAACAACGCCATACTTTTGCCATGTGCCCTGGTACATGTTCTCTTGGATTTAGAATTTGCATGCCCATTTTAATAATCTCATTCGCATTTTAATAAGCTGCTTGGATCCGCAATGGGTGCGTGCTCTTGTTCAGTACCAGCTGTGGTGTAAAGCCCCTTTAAAATGATTTTGTGGGTTTTGTGCTGCACTTGGACTGGTACGTCACGGAAGCACCACCTCGCCACACTGACCGTCTCACCTTTTTTCCCCCCCACTTCCTTCTCTGGCAGTTTGCAGCGACCTTTAACCTCTGCGCTTTGTCCTATGCGCAAACTCTGCTTTTTAACAGGGTTACACATTTGGGGATTCATAAATTGCCAGTCTCTACTTTTAGATTTTTTTTGTTTATTTGAAGGCAGGTAAGACAGTCCTGAGGGGCTCAGTGTTTTCTCAGGAGGTGATAATGTTGACACAGAACGTAGCATGTCGATCACATGCCGATCACTGGCCCTGTCTCCTGCTAACGTCTGTCCTTTCGTTTTCCTTGGCAAGGCATCATCGTTCGATTCTTCGCCGTCTGTCATGACTTCATTTCTCTTTCATTCTTCATCCAAACACTTCTGTCTGCTCGAAGGAAAAGCGCATGAACCTCCTTGGGAATGTGGAAGATGACATTTCAACATCTGATATACAACTCATGGCAGATATCACCAACAGACTGAATTAACCAAATTAACTTAACCAAAAACACAACTGCAAAAAGCATAACAATTGTTCCTCTCTAATAGTTGTAGTCAAAAACATAATTGCTCCTTTGTATAGATTAGCTGTAATAATAGTGTTATTTCCAATTTGATTTCAAGATTTTCTGATCCTGGTACCACCATTAAAAAAAAGGAGCAAGAGGGCTGCTATCTGCCAGAGAGTGAATTGTAAAATGTTCTGACAAAATTGACCACCCAATAACGTTCCCTGTTCTGCGTTCTTCCATGCGCCACCAAAGTTCCCAGAGGAGACAGAAATGGAGCTGTTGTCCGTGAGCGTTGACGAGCCATCCCACCATTTCCCATCTGTTAGTGAGGGAGCATGTTCAGTGTTCAGTTCCCCCGCCACCCCCGCCGTCTTCTCACCCAGCCTTCCCTTCCAGCCCGAGGACGGCAGGCGAGACGACAGCTCCCTGTCGTCCTCTGACGACTCTGAAAAGGAGGAGGAGTTCGACAGGGAGAGGCCGCCCTACTACTACAGGAGGCCCATGTGAGTGTCCCATTTGCAGTCCCCCAATATCAGCCCACTTGGCATGGTGCTGGAGGTCGTGGTTAATACTGTCATATGTAGCAGGTTTTGTAATGTATTTTTTAATTATAGTATTAATAATCAGTATAGTTGAACTTTTTGTTCTTGGTTGTTTACACAGTGACTTGCGGATGAAAATGAGCTACCGGCTAAAATCTTGTGCCGCTATGTTTTACCTGTCAACATTTGTTAATATTATTACAAGCAACTTACAAGGCCATCAATTCAAAGTATAAAGCATTATAAAATAACTTAAAAACTGCCTTAAGCTGTTTTCTCATTCAGTTTCAGGGAACTCTCTTTTTCAGTTTGTCTGCTGGACGTTAATGTGAAAATCATGAAATTTACTTGGTTCTTGGTTATGCAGCCAAGAGTATAAGGATAGTAAAGAGTAAGTAAAGATACCTTTGCTTTTGAGGTAATCTAACTGAATTTTTGTAGCTTGCTCGGAAAGACTATTCGAAAAAGTTACTAATTTCCCTTTTACGGCAGTGGCACTCCATCTCGATTCATTGATTGCATAATATCGGCCTGTCCCCGGTGACCATGCACAACTAACGGTGTTGGTCCCCTCCCCAGGCAAACGTCACGTAAAAAATCGTCGGGCTTTGCCGCGGTCAGCCAGCTCTTCAGCGAACGCTGGCCCGGCACGCCCGCCAGCCGAAGCATGGTAAGCTCTACGACCGAGAGGAACATCGACTTCGAGCTGGACGTGCGCGTGGAGATCGACAGTGGCAAGTGCGTGCTGCACCCCACCACCCAGCAGGCTGAGCATGACGACATTTCCCTCAGGAGGTAAGGGACAATGACGCACAAAAGCACTGTACCCAGAATGGGCCCATGGTGAACGCCTAATACACTGTAACTGTGGGATAAAGAAAGATGTGGCATTAGGCCATACTCCACAAAGTGGTGTACACTTAACTCGTGCTAGCACACAAGATACCCCAAATTCATCTGACATCAACACATACTGCACAGAGCAATTCACACCCTCAAATGAGTATTTCTTATCAAGGGTAATAATTCAACCAGTCAAATGTAGTTGTAGCTAAAACATTTTAATTTGTGTCATACATTTGAGGAGTACATGTTTTAATGTATTCATAACATTAATAATTCAATGCATTAATGTGTAAGGCTGAGAGGATCAGGTTCTCCCTTTCCAAAAGCATATGTCTTGTGTTTATTTTGGAAGAAAAGATAAATCTTTACACGAACAGCTGAACCTCAGCAAGGCAATCTCAGCACAATCTGAAGACAAACTCAACACACATGCACACACCCACACACAGACATTTGTGTGCCCCCTTCTTAAGGGGGAGTTTAGCTGAAATTGGGTCATCTGTTTACGAGCAGAGCACTAGCCTCCAACCAAGCATGTTAAAAGGCATGGCCTTTCAAGCGACAGTATATAACCACTACATATAAACACATAGATAACGGCGAGGCCATTTACTGAAATAACCATGACCACGTAAGGGAGGATATAGACTGGGTGCTCAAAACTAAAACTAAACTAAAATAGACCTCTGCCACCATGGTGTGGTTAGAGCACTTCTTCTCCTCTTTTGCTGAATTTTGTGAGGTGGTCATGGTTTGAGCCCATTTGCCCTTTACTCAGTGCACATGCCACCAAATTACATGCACAGTTCCATAAAGTTAAAGATATTAATGACTGGGAGCATCATTAATATCACAAACATAAATTAACATAAAAAGGCATGTTTCTGACAGTTGTATAGGTAGTAGTGATTATAAGGCAGCCAGGATTATTGTTACATACAGACATTACAAAGACAAGTGTAAAAAAGTATACAGTGTCCCAATTTCCACACTGTTCCATGGAGCCAATGAACTTCAATATTCTCCCAACCTGATGTTAAACTGATCTGGAGAAACATGGTATAATCAAAGCAGTTATGTTTAGGAAAGACAAGTGTGCAAAATGTAGAAAATGGTGAAAATGACCAGCTGACCTCGTATTGGGACATGGCCTATGTAGTATAAAAATGGAACAACACAATGACCATAATCAATGAAATGGACAGAACAGTTGTGCATTGACGAGTATGACTTGGCTTTAATTTAGCTCATTTAGAACTTTATCTGACAGCTGTCACTTTCCACCCATTTCACAACAGTTACAGACTGTTGTTGTGTCAGACAAAAGATGGAAAAAAATTTGAATTGTTTAAAATGTATTATTTTTAAAATTTTTCATCTTCAGTGAAAATTTTGCAGATTACCAACATGGTGGTACCCTTTCTCGCATGACAAAATTCTTCTTTTCATTCTCCCCTTTCCAAACTCATCTCTGTTTATCTGAGAGGTACATGGATCTTTCCCTCATGAGGAAGAAATTTGACCAAAGGATGCATACAATGCAGTGCTGGATTTTGTCCAATGTCGTACTCTTAAAAAACCCTTTTCTTTCTTCAAAACTAATCTCTGTATTTTTCCATCACCCAGCCGCAACACACTGATTCAGTAAAGTAATTGGTCACACTGGGGCCGTAATGTTTTTCTTTTCAGTACGAATTTTGTTGGTCTCCTGCAGGAGCTGTGATCGCAGCCAGAGGAGTCTAGACCAGGAGTCTCCCCCGAAGAAGAAGAAGCTCCAGCCCTCCTGTGCCTCCACTGCTCACCTGCTGGCAGGGAAGAAAGTGCCGTCTTCCCTGCAGACTAAATCCAGCGATTCTGAGACCACCGTCTTTTACATTCCCGGTGTGGACGTCAAGGTCTGTCTGCTTCCTTAAGCCACTAAACCATAACTCACACCATGAACTGATGCATGAATATGATGTCAGTGGGGTATATACAGCACTTTCAATTCTTGTGCACAGTAGAAGCTTAGAAATATTGAAGGAAGACATTCAAAATCGCCTTTCACCTGAGCTGCTTGAAACCGAAATACTGTTGCAGTTTCCATTAAAAAAAAAAAAAAAAAAAAAAAAAACACAGTTTCTGTTGCATTCATAATTAGACAAAGGGACAGATTTTAGAACTTTTTAGCAACAGCTGCAAGTCATTTAACTTCCCCAATTATCGGGCACCAGTATGTATGTATGCTGGTTTGATTAAAAGTAGACACAAAGAGAGAGTAGCCAATTTAAAATTAATTAAAATATGTGCATAACTATTTCAATCAATACAAGCTTTAAATTCTTTAAATTGTATTTTTATCTCTTTTTAGAGTTACAGGTCTTCGAGTAATAAACCACCCCAGCTCTAAAGATGTTTATACCTTTGTGGTTCGGCTGTATAATGACAAGATTATTCATATATAATTTCCTATTCTCTATAGGAATTGTAACGTCTTTTCAGAGATGGGACTTTATACTTACTGTATACTTACTCACCAAAATGTTTTGTCTGCTTTAGTGACGTTGTTGTACACCATGGTATTAAAATGTAAAATTTCCAGTACTTTTGTACAGCAGAATAGAAGTATGTAAATATGTATGCATGTATATTTTCAAATTATGTATTTTAATTCAAGCAAACTACAGAGGATGCAGAACCTACTCCTTTTTTCCACAAGCTGAATGTGTCTGGAGGATCTGTACTGTATCCGGCGGTAGTCATGTGATGTGGGAAATGTTGACATCTTATCGATTTATCAAATGCAGCTGCACTACAATTCTAAGACCCTGAAGACGGAATCACCAAACGCCTCGCGGGGATCTTCCTTGCCCAGAACACTATCTAAAGAGTCCAAGCTGTATGGTATGAAAGATAGCAGCACACCTAATCCACCCAATCCAGCCCAAACCAGGACTAATTCGCTCCTCCCCCCCCCTCCCCCACCTATCCCCTCAGGTACCGTTGCTCTCGTTAACACATCTGCATGCCCATCACGCCCCTCTGCCCTTTCTCAATAGCGGCTAGTCATTCTCCATATTTGTAGTCCTGCTTGCATGATTTGTAGTCCTACTGCATGTGTCAACTTATTTTATGTAGTCCAGTGCCAGTAAACATGTACAGTTTTAAATGCATGCACTGTTGATTTAGTCTCAATATGATGGCTTGTGCATATACACATGTGATATACACATTTCTGAATCAACAGCACAAGTTACAAGAGAATGCATTTTCGGTGTCCAGCCCTCCCTTATGAATATCTAGCTTGAAGTATACATCCAAATACTGATTTTGAAAGTTTTTTTAATTTAAGGCCAAACAACTGTGTTTAGAATGTCACGAGAGCATTGCAAAAACCAGCAAGTTATGTGTAGACTTGCAATCCCGCCTCAAGCCCCTCCCACTACGCCCAGTTTAGGAAACACTTGCAGATTAATACAGAAATGTGGTCATGGGGTTTTAGCTTTATTTATGGTTTGTGTTCAACAAAGGAGTTTGTTTGTGGCTAATTGCTGGTGTCTTCTAATTGGTGGTAGCCAAAGGGAAGGGGAGCGGAGGGGTGAAGACAGCCAAGCTGTACGCTTGGGTGGCCCTGCAGACCCTGCCAGAGGAAATGGTCATCAGCCCCTGCCTGCTGGACTTCCTGGAGAAAGCCCTGGAGACCATTCCCATCACCCCTGTAGAGAGAAACTACACGAGTATGTCCACACTTGTGTGTATGTCAGTATGTGTGTGCACGTGGGCATTTGTGGAGGTCTGTTAAGTCTGTGTGTGATTTCATTCTTGCGTGTGTGATGGTTTATCTGTTATTTCGATTTTTGCTGACGATTTCTCCTCACCCTCCTCTCTCTCGTTCAGCCATTAATTCCCAGGACGAGGACATGGGCCAGTTTGACCCTGTTGACCAGCTGGAGGAGTCGACCACGTCCCTTGTGTCCTCCTCAACCTCTGCCTACTCCTCCTTCCCTGTGGATGTTGTAGTGTATGTCCGTGTGCAGGTACTTATTGACTCATTACATGGCGTGTTCCTTCCTTGTAAAAGTAATGCAGAGATATAAAGATATAGAAGTACAGTCTATTACAAGCACTTTGTCTCCCTCCCTCTCTCTCTCTTCTTTCTTTCTCTTCCTCCCAGCCATCTCAGATCCGTTTCAGCTGCCTGCCCATGTCGCGGGTGGAGTGCATGCTGAAGCTCCCCTCTCTGGACCTGGTCTTCTCCTCCAACCGCGGCGATCTGGAGACCCCCACCGCCCCCTCGCACCTGGGAGAGGGGCTTCACCAATCATCCTCCGCCTCTCCGCTCGCCCACACAGTGCTCAAAGCCTCGACCAGCAAAGGTCGGCATTCCCACATTTTTAATTTTTTATATTTTTTTATTTTTTTTTTTTTTGATTCTGATGAATTATTATTCATTTATATCAAGAAGTGAAATGTGCTAATTACCGTGCTGTTGGCCACAGTTGACATGGGCATTATATGGATTCAGTATAAGGTTAAATAGTGTATCCACTAACTAGAGCAGTGTCTTCTTGGATGAGCCAGCCAGCGGGACTTTAAAACACTTCTCGCACATCTTATACAATATATTATTTATCTTACATAAGTGCATCTTATTTGTAGTCGGTGAGAGACTGCTTAAGTCTCAGTTATTCGTAGTAAAACACTTCGGTACATCTTGGCACCAACACCAGCATGACCCAGCTGTCTCTGCAGGTCCCTCCCCTGGTTTGGGCAGCCCCCTGGGGCGGAGCAGACACAGCAGCAGCCAGTCGGATCTCACCGGACCCCCTGCCAACTCCTCTGGCCTCAGCTTCACAGCCTGCATGTCAGACTTCTCCCTGTATGTGTTCCACCCCTATGGGGCTGGCAAGCAGAAGTCTGCGGTCACGGGACTGCCCCCTGGCTCGGGGCCGCTGGGTAAGGAGACGGTCGCTTATCTAAAGCTCTGGGATCACCAACAAATATTTCAAGCTATTGAGGCAGAAACATTAAAAAAATTTGACTTACTTGCTGGATGATTTGAAGTGTAGTTGGCTTAAATGAATAACAGAGTACTGGTTCACCTATGGTTTCCATCAAGTAACAATGCAGTCATTGAAAAAATGCTGTCATTGTTTCAAAAGCCCTTTTAATTAGTTACTACTGTTAGGATATTTTGCCCTTCTCCGTGGAACCAAGCGCAGGACAATGAAGAACACGCTGACGACTTCTCTTAAGAGAATGTTGGTTTATTACAATGCGCAAGGGAGAGACAAACTCAGAACATTTGGGCTGCCTGTGCCGAGAGAATCTCTAAAGAATCAGGTTGTGTGGTGTGTTGATATACATGGTCATACATGTGGTTCATGGTCATACATATCAAAGGAATGAGATAAGCGGCAGGCCAGAAACAACTGGTCTTGTCCCTCCATGGGAACCCTGGCAGAGCCAGTAGCAGGGGCATGCTGTGGAGACAGGATACCCTACAGAAATCAAAATGTTTGGCCTCGCCAGCTCCAGTCATCAACCAAAGGTGTCACGAGGTGGAGGTGTCACAAAGTACAAATACAGAATACAACACAGTTCTGTCACCTACAGGAAGCCTTAAATGATATAATACAAATCTGGAACCTATGAGTACAGATGGATTAGCTGTGGTTATATTTGGTAATATTTTAGGTTCTAAAGAAGGGCCCTGAGACTGCAGTCATCTCAGAATACTTGGTTATGTTTTAAATAGTAGGTGAAGATCAGAATATGTGACAATGAGATAGGGCCAGTTCTTCCAATACCTGGCATATGCATAATGTCACAGCAGGGTCGTGTTGTTCATTGAAGTCTCTGTGTCTAGTCTTTTAAGATGGTCATTATTCTTTTATTTGACTGTCTTACACTTTGAAAGAGGTCAGAGAATAGTATCATATCAGTTTTTTTCAAACATAAAAAAACATAATATTTTTACAAATTCATCCAAATAATGGCAAATGTAAAGTGCTGTTGGATGGCGTTACAGTATATAAAGCAGAGTGGGCTGGCTGTTTTTCGTAGGCGCGATGGACGAGGAGCCACCGTCAGTGACCGGGAGGAAGGACTCCTCAGCATTAACCTGGAGTTTGTGAAGGTCAGCCTGTCCAGAATGCGGCGCACAGGCTGGCCCACCTTCATCGAGAGCTTCATACCTGGAAAGGGTGGCAAGATGGACACCACCCTCATCAACATCTCAGGTAGAATTGTGCCCCACAACACAACCGCAACACTCAGCTTTATGGCGCATCACTCACCATTAATGACACATCAGTCATTAATTTTAATATCACCTGCCGTACAGACATGTAACATTTCCCGACTAGAGCCAGGGCAGGGCTAGGCAGCCCTGGTCCTGAGAACGGGAGATGTCTCTGGTTTTTGTCCCATCCGATCTCTTGATCACAGTCCATCATCTTTCCACTTAATCAAGTGGATATATTTAATTATATTTTGTGTTCATTTTAGAAATGCCATAGTTAAACAAATGTATTATTTTATAGATTTTTTTTTTTTTTTTTTCAATTTTAATGAGTAACCCTAAGGGGTCATTGTAAAACTTCCATTCTGCAGCTGATAAAGGCAACAGAAAATGTTGACGTTGCATTTCTCCTTTAGTAAACCTGAGTAACCCTCTTACTCACCCAGCCCAGTGATTGTGTATTTGGAACCTGTCTGTTCTGTGCACAGCTGTGTGTGACATCGGCTCAGCCTCCTTTAAGTATGACATGCGGAGGCTTAGTGAGATCCTGGCCTTCCCCCGAGCCTGGTACCGCCGGAGCATCGCCCGCCGCCTCTTCCTGGGTGACCAGACCATCAACCTGCCTGGTGAGACGGGGCACACACACACACACACACACACACACACACAGTCTGAAGAAGTGATCATCCCGATTTGGGGAGTGCACTCTACCAATGGGGGGCCAGAACAGAGAGACATGTACACTGGGAGTATGTACACCGGGAGAAAGTACGCTGTGTCTGCAGGTCGGAAAGATCTGGCCAGCCAGGTAAACAAACACTCTCATATCTGTACATGTTGTCATACAGGGACACACACATTAAAGACATAAACACAAAAAGCACTCACAGGGATTAACCGTCCCTTCCCATCATCCCCAGCATCAGGCCCTGCGACCCCAGACTCTGTGGAGAACATGAGCCAGCACCTGTCCCCCGAGTCCTCCCGCAAGGCCAGCTGGAGGACCTGGGACCAACCAAGCCAGTCCTCATCCTTCCAGCACATGCCTCAGTCCCCCAACGTGTTCGCCGACCACTCCGCCGCCTCCACCATGTCCCCTGGGGGGCTGTCCCACCTCAAGTCCCCCGCCACTGCCCGCTCCAGGAGTGTGTCGGACTCCTCCGTCCCTAGGAGAGGTGAGCCCCCATATACCCCTCTTTCCCCCGTCCTCCCTGCTTCATAACTGCAGTATATTCCAGCTCGTAGAAGGAATTTCCAGAGCTATCTTATGGCACAGAATGCCCATTGCTTCAGTACTCTTCAGTAATATCCACAAGAAGCATCCGTTTGGACAGTCACTGTCACTTAAGCAGAGTTAAATGTTCACTCTGAAATGCTTCACTCATGAAGCACCCCTTCTTCAGAGGTTGTAAATGATCCTTGGTTTAATTGGAGAGCGTATCCCTAATAATGATTAGCGTTGCTCCACTGCAGAGAAAGTAGTTTGTCATGCTCATAGTTTATGAATCTGACCATTGAGGAAAGTATTAACCCCATTTTTGACCTACCCTGGCATGCGTCTTTGAGAAAGATCCAGTCCCTTTCAATGCTGTTAGCCTACTTCTTCAAAATGGGTGTTACCAAACATGGATCTGTCTGTAAAATCTTTGGTTTGACGGTGTTGCACATCACACAGGCATTACAAGAATGAAACATTGTATCTAGTCCAAGTGCTGTTCCACTCCTGCTAAGCATTAAGTCACACTGCTGTAAAATGAGAAATCCTCTGCAAAGGTTTCAGCTTGCAAAAGGGGAACCAGTTAGAGTCCTGAAGAATCCAGTTTCACCTGAATATCCTCTTCTCCATTTTTTTTTTTCCACCCGTGCCAGATTCCGTCACCAAGACGTCCACGCCATCCTTCAACAAGAACAACAAAGCCGGGGGCCAGCAGGGGGCGCCCTGGGAAACCCTGGTGGTGTTCGCCATTAACCTCAAGCAGTTGAATGTGCAGATGAACATGAGCAATGTCATGGGCAACAACACGTAAGCAGGACTTCCTCCCACGTGCCAGAATGTTCCCATTACCCAGATTTGAATCATTGCACGCAAGCTATTGACCATAATGTTTCACTATGACCGTAGATTGCAGTTATTTTTCCAGTATGCAGAGGAACAAGTTTGAACTTGTAAGTTAGTCCCAAATCTGAAAATCCCACACATAAAAATCGGTGTAACCTGAAGGTGAAAGTTCACCCTAAAATGAAAGCATTCAAGGTAAGAAGTGGAAATTTCCATTAGAAGCAACATTCTAAGCAGTAAACACCCTCTGGTAAACTCACGAACGTAAACGCTCATGACACTGAACCATTTAGGGGCCGCTGGTGCACAAGCAAGAAAATTCTGCCTTAACAATTTATTTAATGTAAATAAATGAGTTT
The DNA here is from genome assembly GCA_022829145.1 of Albula goreensis. Taxonomy (NCBI): domain Eukaryota; kingdom Metazoa; phylum Chordata; class Actinopteri; order Albuliformes; family Albulidae; genus Albula; species Albula goreensis. Next base: position 4,725,728 of record CM040758.1, read on the forward strand.
AAATGTTTATGCCATTAGAGACTTCGCTCCTATCTAATGCTGATATCTCTCGATATGCAACCATCACCAACAACAACAGGAAGCCTGGCCTCTAGAAAACTGTATCAATCCCCTTTTGGAGCCCCAATAGCTTGAAACAGAGGAGGTAGAAGTCATACCTTATGATGATTAGTCAACTTTTCACTTGCTATGCTTGACTAACAAGCGTTTTGTTAATAAAAATTGTTATTGGCCAGTTATCATCATATTGTAGTGTCTTCTTTCTCCTCATCAAGTTATATGATGTGTCTGATTAGATGGAAACAATTGAATTATTTCAAATTATACACCTTGAAACAGGTAAATCAATGAATTTCCATTAACCGTGTCCTTGAATTAGATTTTAATTTCTACCCCCTTGCAATCAAGTACTGGTCATTATATTGTTACTAAAAGTAGACCAGTTTATGTAGTGTTAGTGATGTTGTTGGGTAATGGATGATGTAACATTAGCCACCAAGCATATTTTGTATGGATGAAACATTTTGATGGTCTACATCTTAATGAAGGTGGATCCTTGTAGACATAAAACCCTTATGTGTTGCTAATAACTGCACTTTAAGTTTGTGGAGAAATACAGTCTACAATAAAGTAATAAAAAACCAAAAAAGTCCATCAATAAGAGTCGGAAGTTGGGTCGAATGTGCTACCGCTTTAAGAGGCGGACTTACATGTGATCAGTGTGTTTTACTTAAACCTGTGTGGTCTCTCCTCAGCTGGACCACCAGCGGTCTGAAGAGCCAGGGCCGTCTCTCAGTGGGCAGTAACAGAGACCGTGAGATCAGCATGTCGGTGGGGCTGGGCAGGTCCAAGCTGGACTCAAAAGGAGGAGTTGTTGGGGGCAACATTGATGTCAACACCCTGGAGATGGTGTGTAAGTTCCATTTAAGTGACGTGTTTCCACGAGACCCCACCCTCCCCCGCCCGCTCCAATGGATTACAGAATCTAGATGCCTCCACAATGTGCAACAAACTTCAAAAAAAGAGGCCCTTTCCACAGAACTAAATGTTTTTTGGGATTTAGACACCGACAGACTACATGACGGGCCTTACAGTTTGTGAAGAACCAACCTAAATAAAAATAAAAAAAAAAACAACTTAGTTCTGGGAATAGGGCCCATGTTCATATATAATAATAATAATAATAATATTTTTTTGTTACATGTTCACAGCTACGGTTGTTTGTTTTGTCATTTTTAGACATGTTAGTTTGCAAGCAGTAACTTTGCAAGTTCACCTCAAACCACTATTTAGCATCAGACTCACTTTCCGTTGGTTTCTGGCCTGTTTCCTGCTGACTTTTACACAACTCGCAAACAAATAATTTAAACACGTATTAAGAATATATGAACATAAAATGACAAAACCAGGCCACAAATTGGTTAATTATTGCTCTCTGTATACATGTTGAATCTAGGAAATCAAATCATTATTAATTAATCCAATGTAATAATTCAAAACAATGTATTGCTGCCTGCTTGCAACACTTCAGTGAGTCATATTCTGGTTTAAGCATGCAAGAGTTAAATGCATCACTTGGTATTGTAAAAACATGTGGGTGGACTACCAGTATTCATGTTTATCTTTTTCTGCCCTAATGGATGGACAACACACCATGACGACATGATACAGTCAAACACAAAAACATTTATACAAGGACTTCCTTTTTATTAATTCTGTTTATTTGAGAAACAGGGTGATGCATATCGACAAAGCAAAACACAAAAAAACCATACTTTCTTCTCTTTGCGATACATATATAAATTATGGTGCTATGCATTACAAAAACTGTCATAGGCATTATGTGGTATACAGGGTATCCCTCCTTCATACTGAGTGTTGTGTTCCATGAAACAAAGGAAGATAAATGGCAATGAGGGAAAAAGAGGGAAAACAGCGACGAAAACTACAGAATCTAACATCTGATTTCTATCTCCATTCTCTCAGCTTTTTCATCTTATTTTTGTAATTAGAATTGAACATGAACACATTCAAAATAACCTGGGGGTGCTCTTTCCTTTTTAATATTTATGATAGATTATTGATGTAATAATTGAATTTATACAAAATCTTGTCTAATGGGTGCTACATACTCAATCCATTTTGACCAAATAGTTTTCTTGTTGGATTCTTATGGCATTATACAAAATAGCTATTGCCTTTCTACTTGCAGCCAGGATAATTTCCATAAGCTTTTCCTCCTTTTGTCCTCAGGTATATAAATTCAAATTTTAAGGGGATGTTAGCTTTAAATGTCTCCTCTAGTATCCTGTGTATTTTTTTGCCAGTAAGGAATGATGACTGGACAGTTCCAGAATATGTGGTAATGATGTGTCAGATTATCTCCACACTCTCTCCAACATCCTGCTACATTTTTTTGTGTCTTATCTGAAGGGGGGTAATAAAGAAGGGTGTGGTGTTTTTTCAACAAAATTCCCTCCATACTTATCAACTTGTTGACCTCCATTGTGCTTGGCATGCCTAGTTACCACACCAAGTTACCCTCTCTCTCCCATTTATCCTTAATATATAATGCATTCATTGATTTTACGTGTAAAAAGCCTTTTATATATTTTCGATATAACTCTGTTATGTCCCTGTCCTTTGTAGGCTGATTTAAATACCTTCACAATGCCCTCGTTCATAGTCTTTAAATCGTACTCCTTAAAATTTGCTCAAAGATAATTATGCATTTGGAGATATCTGAAAAAGTCCTGTTGGATTAAGCCATGTTCTTCCTTGAGGTCCTGGAAACTTTCGCGTACGCTCTCATGAGTAAATGTGCAGTTGGCAGTTCGTCCTTGCTTCGTCCATAAGTTAAACCTGCAATCTGTTTTATTAGGAATGAATTCCGAATCAAAAGGAGCACTTTCTTATCAGTGGTTTGCCCCTTCTGCACCACCTATAGTTGGTCACCGTAAGTGGCCCACAATCCTTCATGTTGGTTACAGTAAGCCAATGGCGGCCAGTTTTCCATCTTCCCAACACACCTTTTTTTTTTTTATTTCCTGTTGGTTTTCAGCTCACATCTCGGAGCACCCGAACCAGCAACCGAGCCATAAAATCCAGATCACGATGGGCTCGACGGAGGCGCGCGTGGACTACATGGGCTCCAGCATCCTGATGGGCATCTTCAGCAACGCCGACCTGCAGCTGCAGGATGAGTGGAAGGTCAGCATGTGCAACACTGCGGATGCCAGCCTCTCCGAAAAAAGGTACCACGCGTTCCCCACAAAGCACTAAAAAGAGTACCATGTACACCTTCATCCTTTCATCTTCTGCTCAACCATTTGATAGGACTAAGAAAAATCATTTTTTGTTTGCTTTTGTCTTGGTGAGGACATTAAAAGGAAAGCGCTAAATGAGCAGTTAAGTTTATATTATGTCAAAAAATTCTTTATGTCAAATATTTGTTTGAGAGTGACAGGTGCTTTTTTTTTTTTTTTTTTTTTGCTGACTTATGTATTTTTCTCTCAATGTAGACTCATCCATTGTACCTTAACTCATTGAACAGTGTTCTTTTGTCCATATTTTTCCAGCATGACATGGATGTGAGTTTTGAAGGGTCTCAAAGTTTTACTTCTTGGAACTGCGCATAGTTAATGTCAGTTGCCCTTTGTTGCGGCTCTACCCCTCTGAAGTTTGTGTTCCTGCACTTTCCTCCTCTCCAGTGAGATCTTCGTCCACGGCGACCTGCAGTGGGACATCTTCCAGGTGATCATCTCACGCTCCACCACCCCGGACCTCATCAAGATCGGCATGAAGCTGCAGGAGTTCTTCACCCAGCAGTTCGACACCAGCAAGCGGGCCCTCTCCACATGGGGGCCCGTCCACTACATTCCCCCCAAAGCGCCCATCGTCAACATTGAGAAGGGCTCCACCGAGCTCTGTAAGTATAGGGTCAGCCAGCAGGTGCAACCTCCATTATGTCCCCTGGTTGTTCAGTTTAAATTTGCAAAGATTGTTCTGCCTTGAGCAGCCACTTCTGTTTTGCTAGGTTGCTGCCGCTTGAAAAGCTAATGATTTCTTTATCGTCAACTGACGACATAGACAGCAATTGCTGGTATGTCTACAGTGTGGAAAGAAGCTTAGAGGTGTTCATTATGTGAATCGGAGGAGTCTTGTGTCCTTGGCCACATTCTGAGTCGGTGGGAGAGTTCTGCTTAGGTCGGGGTGGGTAAAATCAAGGAAAACGAGAAAAAAATGGCAAGATCTAACAATGGGCACTGCTGAGATGTTTGTGAGGGAGCCAACTTGGACCGTGGTGTCTTTCAGACATGGACGCGGCGCACCACCGGCACTGGCCAGACGTGCTGAAGGTCATCGCCGGGTGCCACATCTCCCTCTTCCAGATGCCCCTCCCCGAGGACACCGTACAGCTCGGAGGCTCCATGAGTCTCCATGGCAACCACATGACCCTGGCCTGCTTCCACGGACCCAACTTCCGCTCCAAGTCCTGGGCCCTGTTCCACCTGGAGGAGCCCAACATCGCCTTCTGGACCGAGGCACAGAAGATACTGGAAGATGGCGAGTTTTGCGAGCTGTTGTTTTAGCATTTGCGCTAACTGCTTTATTAACTAAATATTATGGCCCAGGATTGAGAAACCTGCTGCTTTTTGTGTTATATTTTTCCCTTTCTTTCTGCCACAGGTTCGAATGATGACTCCACCTACATCGTGCAGACCTTAGACTTCCACTTGGGGCACAACACCATGGTGACCAAGCCGTGCGGGGCACTGGAGACCATCTGGATGGCCACCATCATCAAAATCACCCGCAGGCGGCACGAGAACCCACCGCACGGGGTGGCCAGTGTCAAAGAGTGGTTCAACTACGTCACTGCCATGAGGAACGAAGGTTAGCACACTATAGCTGAGACACAGGAAATCCACAGTTGCGCAATGTCCATACACTCAATGAATGTTGATTCAGCAGCGATAAGTAGGTCAGCCAAATGTTTGTGGTTAGCATAAGAGTCGTCACATGAGTAAACCACAGAAACAATTTCACACACTTTGAAGAGGACTGTGGTGAAAGGCAGGTAGCTTTTAATGGCCCTAAATAAATACCTGTTCTTGTTGAGTATAAACGGTTATAAAGATAAAATTTTATGTTTTTGTGGAGGTGGTGAATAAATTAAATGGAAGCACAAGTTCACATTCATCTTGGGTGTTGGCTATTCAACTGTCTGAAAGAAAACCCGGCACATAAATGTTAAATTTAACAAAGCCTATAATATGCAGTCCCACAGTTCATTGTGTTCCGCTGATGTTGAACCTCATTATTATTATTATTTTTTAAACCCTTAAAGAGCACAACCTCCTCCGAAACGTGGATGCCAGCAACCCTGAGAACGGAGCAGCCACCAAGAGCTCCAGCCTGCTCAGCGGCTTCCGCGGCTCGTCCAGCTACAACCACGAGACGGAAATCATCTTTGCCTTACCCAGAATGCAGCTGGACTTCAAGTCCATCCACGTGCAGGAGCCCGAAGAGCCCTCCCTCACCGGTAAGAGCCCTCCCCCACCCCACTCCTGATTTTTGGGAACCTCACAGCCCCCAAACAGTAACTTTCATCTCAATTTACAATAATTCCTGGAAATCTAGAAATTCATGAATGCAGTTTTTTTTTTTTTTTTTTTGTGAAAATACATGTCAATGTATACATGTCAATACATGTTCAATATTACCCTGTAAGTCGGAAGAGTTCTCTAATCATATTGGCAAGTACAAAGACTAGGGTCTTTATGACAGCTGATCTTCCAAACTAGTTGAGTGTAAAGGGCTCTTGATCATCAACAATATAGACCCATGATGAGGGAAATTGCTGGAGTTTCAGCTGTATTTAAATTATCACCTGCTTCAAATCCATAAGGTTTGCTTGTCCTGTTAATTGATTTAGGTTTGATAGATCAGCAGACAAATGTAATATACATTTTGACAGATTTTTCTCCCAGATGTTTTATTTTCTACCTATTTTTTGTATATGTAAGAGTTGAGAAAAAAAGTCACTTCTCCAAATTACATGCTACCAGATACCATATCTTTTCCCTTTACAATCCACCAAATAACTTGTGCCATCAGTGCTTCAGAGGGGTTCACATCACTCAGTTGAATTCCGAGTAATTTACTCGTATTGGGGAAGAGGCTAAGCTAAACCATTGTTGGTCACCACACCATTTCTTATGGGTGGTACTTTGGTCTTTCTCCCTCTCCCAGACTCCAGCAACAAGCCTAAGGTGGAGTGTAGCGTGGTGACGGAGTTCACGGACCACATATGTGTTACCATGGACGCCGAACTGATCATGTTCCTGCACGACCTTGTGTCGGCTTACCTGAAGGAGAAGGAGAAGGGTGAGATGGGGCTTAGCATGATTGCAGCGGACGATCCTTCTTAAATAAAATGAGATGTGCTGATAACGGACACCTAATTAAATGGAATGATGCAGTCATATACTGTCATAGTATGCTCTGATGTGCCTTCATAGGTTTTTTTTAGACCTCTGTTTGTGACTAGCAGTTGTAAAATCTCAGAGTTTGTAATAATTTGGCATAAAACAGTCAGAGCTGAATTTGGTATGTTTACATTTAATCTTCTAGCAGATGGTCTTTCTCAGAGTGATGTACACAGTTAGCTTTTTACTTGCTAGCAATTTATACAGCTGAATGTTTACTGAAGCGATTTGGGTTGAGCACCTTGTTTAAGGGTGCAACAGCAATGCCCTACCTTGGATTTGAACCCACCACCTGAGTGTTGGAAGTCCAGCTCCATATCCAATACACAACATTGCTGCCCCTCAGTTTCTCATGTTAAATAAGTACATTGTCCTGTGTGGCTCTGTTATGACGTCAGGCTAAGTCAGATCTCGCTCCTGTGTAGCTCTCTTTGCTCCCCGGATTTTTGCGGCCCGACCCGGTCAGAAGAGCCCCACGGCCGTCCATGACGAAAACTCCACCGACAAGGGGAAGGACAAGGAGGATGCCGTCAACTACACGACCGTGGACTGGAGGGAGTTTATGTGCAACACCTGGCACCTGGAACCCACTCTCAGGTAGGATTACCAGACAACTGCCAAGCCCACTCTGATTAAGCTTTGGGGGTTTATGTTTCGGTTCAGTTTTTGGTAGGGCAGAAAAACATAACTGAATATGAATTTTGCTTATTTGGAAAAGAATTGAGAACATAAGGAAGACAAACACTTGTGGTCAAATTCTTAAACAAAAACACATGAGTACTTAACACCCTAAAAAGTGCAATATGTGAGTGAAAACCAAATGTTGAAATATGCCACAGCTTGTATAGATTATGTTTTTATATATTATTTTAATGTATTCATTATTTATTTATTTTTTTTGCAGTGCATTTCCCAGCAAGGTCAAAATTGTTGTATGCACTTATCACGTTGCGTCTCTCCTCAGGTTGATTTCGTGGACTGGAAGGAAGATCGACCCAGTCGGCGTGGACTACATCCTGCAGAAGCTAGGTTTCCATCATGCCAGGACTACAATTCCCAAGTGGCTTCAGAGGGGTGTGATGGACCCCCTGGACAAGGTTCTCTCGGTCCTGATAAAGAAAATGGGAACAGCGCTGCAGGATGAGAAAGAGAAGAAAGGGAGAGACAAAGATGAACATTAAACTATAAAGCTTTCTGCTTTGCTCTCTCTTAACTCTGGCATTCTTACAGTCTAATCTACAAAAAAATGTGAAACACTTAAGTCCAAAGGTTCATACAGAATGAAATGATGTTAATATTACCAACACTGGATCTGTTTTAGCTACTGTACACAGCATTTAAAATAGGCAACCCAACTGCTACTGCCCAACCATGTGAGTTTGAACATAGACGTTTACCATGGTGCATGCTGCCACCATATTGAATTTTGACCGAAGGTGTTGCACAACTGTTGTATTATGTATATTTTGAACAAAACAAAAGTAGGGATACATGTTATGTGGCTGCTTAGACTTCTTTTTTTAATGAAATGTGCAATAGACTAATGTATATAAAATAACTGTATTGACACTTTAATGTGAATTTCATAAATGTGTTGATTTGTTAACATAAATAAAATCATGGCCATCACGTGTCATATTGATTTGACTCTGATGGCTGCTTCCCTTTGTCTTCGGGCAGAAAAGGGTCAGGTTTTACCTGTACTGCAAAATCACTTCTGTTGTTTTTCGTTAACCGTGTGTGTTACGCATGTCACATGCACAACTGTACATGAAAACAGGTGGTCATGGTAAAATGAAGATGCTGAAGCAGATATATTCTCATCATGCATGGTAAGAAACTCATTTAATACTTTGCTCAGACACTGATCTTAGGCAATAAGCACAATGGACCCCCACAGTAAGTTAGTTGGCTACTGGTTTATTTGTGCGAACTTTTAAAACTTTTCAAACTTTCCTTTCCCATTGTGATTATTTCACTGATTAATTCAATTAACAGTTTTGTCACTCTGGTGTAGCACTGTTACTTTAAATGTCCTTTCCGATTAAAACAATTCTAGAAACTATATAAACGAAGTTGATGTTAAAAGCTGGGAAGATTGGAAATTACCAAAATTGACTTGGCTTGATATTGACCTTTGTGCTGGCTAGGGGTTACTTTACACAATATTGTATGACCAATATTTAACGTTGCAAGCAGCCAAATACATTTCTCTATTCCTAGAAATAGTATTTATGGAAGGGCTTAAACAATTCCCTACGGTCTGATATCAGTAAAATGATATCCTGTCTTATTTTTCTTAAGTGCTCATTTTCTGTGGAATTATCAAACGGACTGGCCAATGGACAGGCCAATGGATGATATCATTTATCGTCATGAGAGCTGTGTGGGTGGCGGGAGTGTGCTTCCCATGGCAGCTGCAGTTGTTAAACTGAGATACTGACTCAGGGTACTTTCCAAAAACAGTCAGTGTGTTATCCCTAACATCCTGGTCCAATTCCCATAACAACCAGCTGTCTGCATTAAGCCGCTATAATAACCCAAAAACCTGTCTTTCTGTATTTTATGTTAGCAATTTGCAATCGCTACCACCACAGACCCCAGCTCATCATTGCAAAAGATGATAGGACCCAGTTAAAATAAAGAATAAATAAAACTGACATAGCCATTTCGATTCGTTATGGGGAATAATTTAACGCCCAGTCAGTTTTAGCGGATATACTAAAATTAGACAAAACGGAGAGCTTTTGCTAGGGCCCGTAATGGTAGTTTCTGCTATTGGAATCTGTGAAGGGCAGTGAATTGCAGGGAAGCTTTTCTGAGGCACCGAACCTGGACCCTGAATGGGATGTGTAAACATAACTGGGATTGGGTTGAGAGAACTGGTCCTAGTACCATAGACCCAGAGTACCAAAAGCTGTACCAAAGTGGTTCGATTCAGTGCAGCCGCTCACAGGCTAACAGGAGTTTGTGGCCTTTGGAGCCAGCGAAGTGTGAAACTCAAGAACATCTATGGCTATGGACAGTAGGTGATTTGTTTATTTTTAATGGGGGATGGCCCAGTGGAGCACCCCCCTGCCCCCACATCACCAACCAACACAAACGCACACGTAAAAATGGGGGGAATGGCAGGTTAACAAGGGGGATGCGTCTTGGTCATGTTGCCAACAGGGGGGGGAAGACATCCTCCCCTCATCCCCCCTCAGCAATGGGGCCAGCTATGCAATATGTAAGAACACACAGCAGTTCGCACCTAACTAGTGGGGAACAAGTAAAAGGAGGCATTGAGTTTTCTGAAGTAACAGAACAAGGACATCGTTACGGTCTGTTGGTTGAATTGGTACAATCGATGAACAAAAGTAAATCGTGTGTGTGAATGATTTGGGGGAAAAAAATGTTCATTGACAGTTGGACATCCTGGGTGTGAGTAGCAGAGGGATTTTTGGGAAACCGTTGCTATTGGAGATCAAAGGGACCATGTGGATTTGTGCCCTCATGGTGTTAGTGTGTGTGATGCGGGCTTTGTGCGCGTACGGTTTGAGCGTATGTGATGCAGGCATGGTTGTGGGCTGATGAACTTCCTGTGTGCCCAGGACTTGTCACGCATCATATAAACAAACAAACTAGATAAGGGCACATGAGCTTATTTCACTACTCCAGCATTCCTTCTTTATTCCGAGTACTTGAATGAGACAGAATAATTTGAACTTGAATTTGAACTTGAACATGGCATGAGCAATTGAATCTCATTGTATTAGAAAAATATAATGTTATCCAAGCTACAGTAATGTCTAGGTTTTGCACATCAGTTATAGATTCAGTTACGTACCAGAAGTGGATGAGATCAGAAAGGATACTCTAAATCTTGATAGCATGTGCACTTCCACAAAATGCTTAGGAGCTGGATGTTCTGCCATGAAAACATGGTGTTTCTCAGGTCTTCCACAAGTGTGATCCACGGAGGCCTTATGAGGAGGTTCCCATGCTCCATGTGTTGCTGTGTGATCAATTGTTTGGACGATTGACTCCAAGGTATGTGCCTTGCCCTTGACTGTCTCCCCTGGTCAGTTCTCACAGATTCAACTGCAGGATCTGCTGTTGCTGGCCCTGGAGAAATAAGCAAAAAAACTGGACAAGAGTAAAACCAGACTTTTTTCACAAGATATGTAAATAACGTGCGGCTGTTATTCTTGGATTCTTTATTACAGACGCAAGCACAAGGATCTTGAAGCGATTTAGAGCAAATCCTCAGGTACAGGACCACAAAGGAGCATGCTTGGGACCATGGGACTGCCTGCTGGGGAGGGGAGGGAATTGGGCTCGAGCATAAGACTATTAGCTACACTGAATCAAGGAAGCTCTGTTTGTGGAGTTTGATACAAGTGGTATAGAACACAGATAATATGTCCATTACATGACTGGCATGGCATTCGCAATGTTCTACAGCATTGTCAACACAGTATTAACATATAACGCCATGAAAACAACCCCTTGAACTATGATAAATCAAGTGGACCTGAAGTGCATTCTTTCCTATAGGATATCCTTCATGCACCTACTTCTTGATTGATTATTCAATCAAGTCAGACAGTGTTTGTTCATCTTCCTTCACCACTGGGCGATTGATGTAATCTTTTTATGGGACACAACAATTTCATAATAACAGTCAATCTTATTTTGTGATGGTATCAACTGAAATATAGGCCCACAGCTTAAACATTTTATCTGTTTTTTTGACACAAAACAAAATTAAGCAATAAATAGGTCATAAAATAATTACATAAATATACTCTTAGCTATTCATTCTGAAGTATTCTGTCTGAACTATTTCTTATCTATTTCATACAATAGATACACTGAAGTTCATAATTGCTTTGCACTGTGCAAAATCTTCAAATACACAATAGACACATTTTGAGAGTAACAGCTTGATGTGAACCAGATGATGTGTTCTATTCACAATAGAACAGATGTGATCCAAAGAATTCTCAGACCGTGATGCATTTTATTTGTTGGACTGATCCTCATCTGCGCTGACGGCTCTTATACATTACTCAACATGGTTCCTCAGGACTTTCATCCCTCAGTCAACCAAGAGACGTAAGCCAGTACCCCTCATCTTGCAACAGACAATTATGACATGGATCAATGCAAGGGCAATTCACTGAACCATCAAGTTTTTCAAGCACAGAATTTCCAAGAAATCTTCCAGTAATTTGTGATGCTTCATCATAAACTCGTGTTTGTTACATCCTGATCACTATTCTGAAGAAATCATCCAGGAAACCCCCACGATTGTTTCCTGCTCTTTGGTTCATGTTGCATGGATCCGCCTGGATCGTTTATCTGATGTAAAAAACTGCCCTGGCTGTGATATTGTGTTGTAACATCAAATCCCGCCATTCGTCACTGCTTATGTGACTTCCTGCCAAATAAATCCAACAGCTGGGCCAGCTCATGCAGATGGCATGCTTTTATCTCCTGTCTTTCCTTATACAGTGCATAAACTGTGTTTTGTACAGTACCCTGCAAAAGGCAAAGAATGCCCTTTTGTTAATTTAATTTCTGGCCAAAATTGCCATCGAGAGCAAGATTTTCAGTTTATAATATCACATTTTTTTGTGTGCTCACCATTTACTATAATAACCACTTCCATTCTTTTCAGGAGACTTTTTGAGTTTTTCAAAGAAATCTGCAAGGATATTCTTCATGCTTCTTGTAAACATCTTTGTTCGATAGGTACATCTTGATTTTCCTTGCAATGTGCTTGTTTTGATTGTTCTACAGTTGGAAGAATTTTCCCCAATCAAATTTGTTCCAGAGGGCATTACACAATGTGTTAAGAGTCTTTGTACCTATCAGCGTTTATTATGCCTTATTATCAGTGCCTTATTATAAAAACTAGTCACCAAATGATGAGTTTTAACAAAATAGAGTTGTTTTCTCATATCATAAAATTCTTTCCAAAACACAACCCTCGGGTAAAAATACTTTGTCAAACAAGCAGGAACAGCGGACGATCTCTGAGGCCAGACACCTAAGGTGTTTGCTCTCCATTCTAGAAGACATATGACTTCCTTTAAAACTGTTAAGGAAACATGTTGCCTTCATTTGGTTCAATATGCATTAATTGAAAGAAAACCATTCTCGCTTGTGTCACAAGAATTCTCCCGTCAACACAGTGTAAATGTTCTCAGTTTTCTAGTTCTTGTAACCAACAATCAGTGATCAAATGGCAACATTTTACTTTGCAACAGACTTTAATTGCAAATGAATACATGGAGTGGAATAAATAATGTAAGCACCATGTAAAGTGACCCTTATTAGCTGGATCTTGCTATGGTGTTTTCACAATATAGCTGATAGTTTCATTGCGTTCATGCACTGTGGAAGAGTTATTGCTACTTGGTATAGATTGCCAATTTCCAAGGGTCTCTCCCTTGCAGAAAAACAAAAGATCTGTTTTGGCTAATGAATGGAAAATGTTAATAATGGTAATAACAATATCTTCATGTTTTTTCCCAAAGTAGTGTGCACTTAGCCTTATCCTTGTTGGGACATTTGACTTCTCATTGGTGATTTACAATGAGCCTCATGATTCTGCTGCTGGTGGTTAAGGAAACCACAAGCTCATATTTTGTTTTTAATATCCTAGAATGATATTACTTAAATATTACACATCACATACATAAAATGACCTATAAGGATTCATCCTCCAGAGGGCACGCACAATAATGAGAATAACTGTGCTAGCTTCAAAAATTCATCATAAAATAACTGAGAACGAGATACCAAGACAACAAAAATGGTTTCTTAGAAAGTTCAGATGCACAAAGTCTTGTCCATGACACTAGAGGAGGCAAACATTACCAGGAAGTCATACATGAAATTTAGATTCAAAATGAGATGAAAAGGACAAAGCACTGGCTCCTTTTTTTTTAATTGTTGGAAGGTTCACCAACATTCACACCTTTCTAACAAAGGAAGTTAAGATTGTAAATAACAGGAGTTGTTTTCATTTTTTGTAGAAGTTTCTTAGAAGAACTTAATTTCCATTTACAATCTGATGAGTCCTCCTTGATGTGTGAAATTTACCTAATTTATTTTACATTGTCCAAATAAATGTCTTTTTCAATAATTATTTTATGCCGTTCATTTTTTCAATATAATTAATGAAATATTTTTGTGCATATTGTATGATTTTGATGTATTACATAACAAATTCTGAAAATATGCATTGTTTCATGGTTGTGGCTACTTTTTACAATCACATTTTGATTTTACATAGAAGCATAAACATAATGTCCAATATATGTGCAGATTATAAATCTGAAATGGATGAATCTGAAATGGATGCTCACATGTCATAAAAAAATTTGGCAATATTAGTAAGAAATGTTGGCGCAACAGCCATGCATCTTTATTTGGCATAGTTTATCTTACTGTAATCAATGATGTTCACATGGATGTAGGCTTTAGACATGTGCAGCTCAAAGTTCATATTGATACTACTCAGGAATTTGATGTCAGAACTACCTGGGGTGCTATGAATCACAAAGACATTGTCTGAACCACAAGTAAGACTGTCCCTGTCAATAACAATTAAAATAAAAAAAAAAAACAAACAAATTGTCAAAAAAAAACCCATAAACAATTTAAAGAGGCAGAATAGCTGGTGCCCAAATTATAGGTGTGTCAGTTACAAAAATTTACAAATTATTTAATGTGCAAAGGAAAACAGTTTTAAAAACCATGATAAAACACACTAAACATGCAAAGACAGCTTCAGGAAAGAGGAACAATCATTGCAGTTCTTAGTTTTTGACATGGTATACCCTAAACATATAATTCGGTTGCATGAAAAGTGATTACTTAAAACAATTATATGTTACAGCATGACAACTGTCATTGATTTACATAGTAAATTTCCAATGTTTAATAGAAATATAATTTTTGTTTTACTGGAGGCATTTAAAGGCTAAGCAGAAGTTTTTTTCCCCAGCTATTTATGTTTGGTCACCATTGTTGAATGCCTCCCAGCCGTTTTTATTGGACATACAACCATCAACTCGTTAGGTCTTCTATAGCATTGAGATCGATGATACATGCTTGACAAATTTGACCTGTAGGGGGAGTGCTCGTTCCGCGCCCGACAATAGGTAAATGTTCTGACTAGAAGAAGATAACACGTCGACTGTGCCGTCATTGAAAATATTATTTCTTCCCTCTTCAGGTAAGATTTTATGTTGTTAAAACATGAGTATGCTGTGTTACCGTGTTAACTGTATAATTAGCTGAGGTAAATGTGCAAGGAAAACAGAGTTTTAAATGTGAGTTTGCAGATAATAATCTGTCAAACTACTAGCTAGCTAATGCTAAACGACGAAATGCTAGCTAGTCAAAATAAGGAAATTGAACGTTTTAACGGTTTGTTGTATTTGCGGAGTGTATGCGTGGCTTGAGCCCTTGAGGAGGAAACTTGCTTTTGAGTCTTCACACCGTATTTTAAAATGTTGTCTATTGTAAATGCTATTAATTATTAGTTACTTGATATGTGGCTGTGGCTAGGATATCTATGTTCTTAGCTAGCTTCGTTGCTAATATATTTATAGCTAAGAATAACAATGTGATATATTTTAGAAGGATAAAGTAAATGAGCTGTAAATGTTTCAGTTGTTTTGAAACGTCTGTAACTGAAAGTTGGCAGACAGTATTTAGTGATAGGGTTAAATGGTGATGAGGAAAAACTCCAGTCAGCGGTAACCTCCTACCCACCGTTACTTTACGAAGCTAACTAAATTAACACGATTTCACGTTAAGCAATTGTGTCTGCGCAGCCAGTGAGCACGTGATCAGAGCATGCTCGTTAGTGCACATAGAGAGCATGTTTCAGTTTGTGAACGGTGGCAGTTCAGGGAAGCAGCCCATGTAATGCCGGTCATAGTAAAGGTGGTGCTAGTTTCTTAATCTAGTTTCTCTGAATGAACATGCACAAAAATACAAGTGCTTTTAGGTTCTTGTAATGAATGAGTACTACATGCATGTGCTATATATTTAAAGTCCATATTCTTTTAATTGTTGTATACTAAATAAATGTAATTGGGTCGAAGTTCGTAGTTCAGATGCTGGGAATGTTAGTATTTTGTGCACTGGCTACTAGATTTAATCAAATTTCATCAAGCCTGGTGGACTACCAAATCCCAATCCCATGTTGATTTTATGCAAACTAACAATTTACCCTCTTGTTTTAGCTCCATGCAGCATTGCAGTCAAATGTTTTTTCTCGATTTTATTGGCCCATTTTAACAAATAGATTCCTGAACCCATGCAAGTGTAAGTGTGATTGTGCGCTGCAGAGGTTCAAGTTGAGAGGGCTACTGTAAATGAATTGGCCGCAAATGGGAGTAAAATGGATGCATATTTTGGGAGTATTTTTCAGAACCCATCGCATGATATTAAGGCAGACTTATGAAAATAGATGGATATTATTACTGCAGCTTTCAGCTATTTGCTAATGCAACAGTAGCAGCGAATTCTCTGAGGAACCAGCTGATGCCTCAATATGTAACATTGACAGGTGTATCTTATGTCTACATAAACTGCCATTGTAGTACGACCATATTATAAGTATGTTACTCACAAGAATGATTGCCATCTTGAATTTTCTTTTCATTTTTATTTTAATTTCTTTTAATTCATGTTCTTAATGTAATTTTACTGCAACTGTTATGTATGTGCAGCCTAAATTACTCCACAACCAAACAGTATTTTAGCGCGACCCAAGTTTATGTCATGACCAACAGTTTGTGTGTCACTGCTTTAATCTGTTCCTCTGTTACAATAATGAACTGTTGGATGTAAGTTTGTACTGAAGTATTTTAATGTAGTGTGAGTCATTGCATCTTCTTTCTGGAAGAATATGACAATTTTGTGTGTTATCATTAAAAATATATTTTTTCCCCTTCAGAGGTATAACAGCTACACTCTGTAGTGATATGGAGTACTTTGAAATTGGCTGACAGAGCAAACAATTCAGTGTGTATAGAGAACAGTTAGCTAGCTTTGCAAACCATTTCATGTATTGTGAAGTGTATGACCAAGTCGTCAGTTCTGAATGCTGGAATTACTGTTGCAATCAACATTTATCTTCTGATTCACAACAAACCATAACTAATGGTGTAGGGTACACATATCTCCTAGTAAGGCGGTTTATCGTGCAGCCCAAGTACACACACACAGGGTGAAATGCACTCATCTCTCATGTGGCATGGTTGCAGCGCTATCTACACAGTGGTCTAACCATCCGACCAAGGGAATGGTGGTCTGTCATCAATTTTTGAGAAAATATTTTGAAAATAATATCACCATAACCATGGAGATATCAAATCAAGGATTCAAATTTTCAAAATGGTCACTGCTTGCTTGCGTTACATCTTGGTTTTGGTTTTTGTGGCAAATCCTTAGATGCTATTGCATTTTAAATAATTTTTTTCCTCCTCTTGGTCAAAGTAGAAGATTTGAGAACAAAATTGGAAATAGTTATGTGTTATCGTGTTGAAATTAATTTCATAAATTAAAAAATAAATTTGGAATTGATTATCAATACAAAGAAATATCATAATGCTTTGTTGTTAACGACAGTGTTCCTATCAAAATGTGATTGAGCGAATCATAAATCTCCAATTCAGCTGCCTCCTGAGAAATGGATGGCAGAGTTGCCTCCAGTGCTTGAACAACAGTAACAACTTAAAGTGGAAAAAAAAATAAATACAGAAACTATACAACACAAACATAAAAGTCAGTAAAGTTGTTCCACTGTACTTTGGCTGTCTCTGTATTCCAGTATGAAGTTATGAGTATTAATGTCAAACTAGGCATTTTATTGTTTTAAGATGTTGCTCAGCTCTTACTGTTCCTGACGGAATGGCACAGTCTTCATTTTAATTTTAAACAAGAAAAAAAAACTTCTTACTGTCCCTCTGAAATGTATAACTTTCAGCGGTGTGGAGAAAATTTTATCGAAACACTTCTATCCACCTACACAGGAAACCGCTGCACAAGGGAGCCTGTGCAGTGAGAGTGGGTGTACATTTTTTTTTCCTGTCAATTCAATAATAAATACGGCCAAAAAAACAGGCATTCCTGCCTCTACGGTCATGATCACGCTCGTGGTATATATATATATAGGAAGCTAATGTTTGTCAGGAAGGAGAGGAAATGCATTATATCCAGTAAAGTATGTAATGTTTTGGTGTGTGAATCTTTGATGACCTCTGTTGACAGTGTGCCTTTGCTCTGATTTTTAATGTTTTTAAAAAATGTTTGGACATGAAACTGATTCTGACCAATCATTTAATTTATCATAACAATTAACATTTTATTTAAAAATACAATAGTAGGTTTTAACAACACTTGAAACTCAAAAGTGGATGGAAAAGAGGGGTAAGCTTTAAAAATAATTTAATTCAATGGTCAGTCAATAGTTTTAATCAAAAGTTGAGAAAAGGGAGTTCAGGAATGAAAAAACCTTTGCTCTCATGAAAGAATCTAAATGTGCAGCTGAAGTTTACCACACATCTTGGTTAAGAACAGTACCATAGTAACAATGTGATCTGGACAGATGATTAGAACAATCATAAACACCTTAGTTACTCATGTCAAAGGGGCTAAACCAAATGTTTAAGCTGTGAGTGTACAATACAATTGTATTTTTGTTGAATAAATTATTCAAACATTATATTTTCCTTGATATTCATTAAATTAGATAATCTTTATCTGTAATTGGTGTTGAAATGAAGCTCAAATATCTATGTCTCAGTATTTTATAAAAGTCAAAACTTTTCATTGGGTGTAATTACTTTTTCATAGCACTTTATGTACTTGCTAGTCTCAGAAAGCTGTTTGCCAGGTCTGGCACTACGGCTCATATCAGCCATGTTTTCAAAACAGTAATTTGGTCAGGATAAGAGTGTCTGTTAACAGGATGCAATGTAATTTAACGCTGTGTCATGTAAAGGTCTATGCCAGCACTACTCCTTGCACTGTGGGCCGCAGTGTATGCAGCTGTTTGCTACATCCACACACTACCTGAGAGGAACATTCTAGCCCAGCCTGGACCATGTCAGATTATACATCATAGAGAAACTGAAAAATGATAATGTGGCAGTTTGGTATAATTTTTATGAAACTAGGTTTGTAACTCGGAGGTTTTTGGGTTCATTTCACACTCAGGGCCATTGTGAAAGTTGCCTCAATTTGATTGCAGCTGTAAAGCTAGCTGTGTAAGTGGAACTTTATGTAGATGGAAATGTGATCTCTGTAAGTTCCTCTGGATATGAGAATCTGCCATGACCAGAACCAGGGAATGTTCTGACTTCTTGTTAAGCAAAAGAGTAGCATTCATTTATATTCAACCAAGGGCTTAAACGAAGTGTCTAAAATCCTCGGCATGCCACTGTGGAATTTATATTTCAACATTACTAGAAAGGCATGGTGGTATGAAGTGTTATGATCCATTTTGTTATGTGGTAACAATAATTTATCCAGAAAATAGAGATTTCACTCATAATAAATTGTACAATATTTTTGGTACTGAGCCTTGCTTTCAACAAACCAACCATTGTTTTTCATAGAAAGGTAACTACAGAAGGAAAACCATATTACTCTGTATGGCCATTTAGGGCAGTCGCTTAATTACCAAACATGTTTCTCTCAACATAGTCTTGTGCACAATGTATACAACACTCTATTAAAGTGTGTAACACTAACAAAATAGTAACCTTTAAAACGATGTTTTCATAGGCCTGGCTTTTGTGTTTCTACATATTTGAATTGCATGTAAAAAATTTCCATCTGAAGTCTTCTAAAATCCACTTTATTTACTCTCCTGTCCGAAGAGGCTTTGAATGAGCCTTGAATTTTGACCACTGCTCCTGCTTTATGATGCAGTTTTTCCTTACTTGACATATGTTGTCATGATTGGTCATACTGTTCCCATTTACATAATTACCTTTGCTGTGTCTGCAAAGCAATCAACCCCTTTCAAAATATGTTACATCTCAAATGTGGCTTTAGAAACTCTTGTAAAAGGGTTGATTTCAAAATGTCTTGGTCATTGGTCATTTGTATTGACATTAATTTACAAATGTGTACTTCTTTTCAATTGTGATATAGTTACATGAAAATACAAGGCCTTCTTCTTTTAGTCTTTGCATTAATTTTATCTACTATTATTATTATCTATTTTATCTAATAAATGGACAGTCAGGCAGTCCTCTGAAAGAAAAGCCAAAAGGCATTTACTCTGCCAGTTACCATAATATTTTCATGTTTTTTTTGTTGTTGTTGTTGTTGTTGTTGTTTTTTTTTTTTTAGCTCCTTCATGCAACATACAAAGTTCTCTGTCATCCTGTAGTGTCTTGCATCTCTGTAGTGTTGAGACTTGTTACTATGAACACACAGGAAGAGCACTGTTGATTTCCTGCACAGATTACCATGTGCTTTGATGCTTGTTTGTTGCTTGATTATTTCGGAGATTTATGTCCAAAATACATCTATGGACTATCATTGTCAGCTGATACGACTGCTGTAACTTACAGTTGACCCCACCCTATGCTAAGACTGGAGGGAAATGAGGACAATGGATTCAAGACAGATGCATCAGGACCCAGCTGCTGGCCAACCCAGTATGTAATGCTCTAAAGATTCTTACAGACATCTTTCACATGTTATATCTGCTAGTCTTTGATGGTATCTGGGACGTAATTAGCCTACATCACAAACAACAACATACATAACCCACTATGATCTTCAAGAAAAAAATGTATGACAGCTGGCTCTCTGAACTTGCAGTACTGTCTAGTGTTGAGATTGTGCCTTCAGGTTTTGGACTCCTGGTGTGGATTGTAAATGAAGTAAAAGGAGAACTGAGGCAAGCCTTGCTTTTGAATTGAACTACCTCATGGCAAAATGGCAGTATCACTTTTCAAAAACTCAACACTGTTTAACAATGGCCATGTGAAATTTATAAATGAAGATGTCAGAATAAGTATAGTCAATACCAGACTATATTAAAAGTTTATTTTGCTACAGACCTGGTTTTTACAACCATTTGTACTTTGACTCAATTAAAGCGATTTACAAAAATCCACTCTCAAATGTCAAGCCCTTAGGTTCTATAAATATACCCTCATCTACTGACCATGGTAGTGCAGTGACTTAAAGATCTTTTTTTTAAATATCATCGTTTCATTTCAAAGGTTACTCATGTGTGATGTCAGACAACCCCATTGTGGTTTTTTTTTTTTTTCCTCAAATAATCTGTCATTGTCAGAGTCTGTCTCTTCTACAACAGGGATGCCCAAAAGACTGCAACAGTTCCATTCATAATTGTGGACTGTCCCTAATTCTGACTTAAAACCTTGTTTGCTGTATAGTCATCCAATGAAAGTGTCATTCACAGACCACTGGTACTTAATGTGGTTTATTTGACATGGCCATATTGTGGACGGGGGCATTAGATTGTTAATGATTAAGTGCCGATTAACCTCAAACCTGCATGAGTGTGTTTGGTGACAAGAATTCTGTGTTTGTCAGCTGTCATCTGTTTGCTGCAGTGACTAGTCAGGAATTGAATTTTTTTTTCTTTTTTTTTTGTTTCAAACCAGTTCGTAACTCTGCAACCTGGCTGATCTTATCTCTCTGTTTCCTGTTCGAGTAAAAGTGTTTCCAGTCACACAAATGCAAGGCCCATGGCAGGAGAAGGAAAACAACAACAGTGCCTTCTGGTAGAACTGCATTTTTAGCAGCATTTATGTTTTTTAACAGAATTTATTATTCTTAAAACCATTACATAATTGCTTACCAGGGATTAACAAAAAAGATACTTTTTTCATTTTTGTGATAGACAAAAATATATGGCTTTTAATGTATATATTAGGGTATGATACACATGTTCCAAATTGCTATTTCCATTACTGCTACCAAATGGTAATAAATCAAAAGATTTTTTCTATTTCCTTTGGACACCCCACTCTAATAAGAACTCAGCAAGAGTTTATTATGGGTTATTTGCTCATTTATTTTAGAGGATGATATTTTGCTTTGGTCATCCAAACTTAAAGGTACCGCCTGCTTTCTGAAGTCTTGAAAATTCCCATGCAAAGAGGGGACACACAGTTACTTTCATGGTTAAGTAAATTATGTGGAATGTTTAACTGGCCTCATTTCCAAAAATCTCCACCATGTTTTAGCACATATGCATGACCAGATTTTACTATGGATCAAGAGGAAAGTTGCAAAGTCATGTAATTGCCACTAATTCCATCTTAATTGTGATTTTCAACTGTTATGACTGTTTCGTAATTCATGTGTAAATACTGAGATGTTTTAGTGGCTGCGTTTACACCTGAAAAGCTGTTGCAGTCCTTTAGTAAATCTTGCCTACAATTTCCCAAGAACACAAATACTCTATTAAATGACTGAAATCCAAACAAGAAATCAATCAAGTAGAGCATATTTGCTATATATGATACAACTTAATCAACACTAACATTTTGATTGAGGAATTGTAAATGGAAAACTGCTGGAAAACTAACTTAAGAAAATCATTCATTAAAATGATGTATTACAGGAATAAAAGATCAGCTTTATATCTATTGAATTTGGAATCAGTAAAGCATCCTGAATATTTTCATATGATGACAATAACCCTAGTCACAAAACTTCATGAAACACCAAAAACTTCCTGCAGCATGTATCACCGCAAACTACTCATGCATCACAACACTTCCCTTAATGAGCACTTGTAACCACAAACATAGCCACCTTGGGTCCTTGACATCAAAAGTTTTCATGAAAATGGTGGCCCACGGTTTTTCCCTTTGGTAGGACACCCCCGGACTATGAGTGTTGCCTCAATATCAGTTGTAAGATATCCACAAAAAGGCCCCACATAATGCTCCGTCTACCGCCCCCTCTCTTTCATCATCTCTGTAAAGCTCTAAACATCTGCTTGTAATTGGTGATGCATAGCCAGATTAATGTAAGAAAGCCATATTTTGCCAAAATATCTTTTGTAAAACTAGGCTGCATTTAATCTGCTACCCAGTTATGATTTTTTTATTGTGTTTTTAATATTATTATTATTGCTGATCTGGCACAGATTAGTTATGTTCTCAAATGTCTACATCAGTGCTTTAGTGGTAATTGAAGAGATCAGTGTACTGTCTGAGGAGGTGGGTAACTGGTAAGCCCATATCTAGTATTGATTATAAGGCTAATAGGTGAGCAAAGTGCATGTCCCCACAAGAATAGGTGTGAATACTCTGCATGCATTCAAATACACCACTTGTATAATCAGCAGAAAAAAAAGAACAACAAAAAAAAAAATGTCAAATCGGATATTTTTATGACTGATCTGGATGAATTTTATATGGCTGCATTTACATGGTGTGGCATGATGCCCAGTTCTGATTTTATCAAAAATATAGTAAAAAAAAAACTTCCTACTTGATGAGCAACAGCACCACCTAGCTAGCCAAGTGTAGGACATTTTTCCAGTCCCCTGACTGCCATGAACATCAACATATTTCACAGGAAGAACTGATAGTAAGAATATTAAGTAGGTATAATTGACTTTCAAGAATTCACTAATAACCATTGACAAGTCATATTCTTGATATCAAAATGAAAGGACCCACTAAAATGAATGAGGACTAACTAGTTAAAATTTAATTCTTGATATCAAAATAAGTATTTACAAGCTGAAATGGCTTTTCATACATCTTAGAATGAAATCATTTTGTGAGACCCAACCAGCTAATCGTTGGGTAACTGTTTCATCATGTCACTTGAATATCCTTAACTGTTATTTCAGTCTTGACAGGTAATTGGAAATCTAGCTTGCTGTAATTACTCCATTGTGATCTACCTAAGTTAGTAAAAAGGTTTTTACTTTGATTCAGAAGGAATCTGCACGGTCAGCTCACTGCTGTAATGCGTTTGGTGAGGGTCTGTTGTCTGACACCTCACTGAGGTTCTCGGCACTGGAACAAGTAAACACTGCGGTGTCACCCAGAGTAATGGAGACAGTCAAGCAAGGGAGAGGATGTGGCAGAAATCTAGTGAATCTATCTTTACTGTGTTGAGCTTAAGATCATGGTTTTCCATCCAACTCAAGGACATCCCTCACCCAAGCTCAGATGCAAGGAGAGACCTGAGGGAGGGAAGGAAAGAATAAGCATAACCATGATGTGGCAAGCCTTGGGCGGAAATGACAAGACCAAGGGACGTAGTGTAGGGGGAAAAAAGAGCAGACAAACAAGGGCAGTGGCCTGGGGGACACCAGTGGAAAGGCTACAAGGTATGGATACTGCAGAGCCGTGGGCAACCTGTAAGGGATCAGAAACTAAAAGGAGTTGTGTATGTCTTCAACTTTCCCATTGAGAATGAAGGCTGTGAAATCATCTGCCGAGAGGGATGATGCAAATGAAGGTTGATGATAAGTTTGACAAACACAAAGCTTAGCAAAGGTGACCCTAGACATTAGAGCCTGATAGACTATCCAGGACCCTGGAATTGCCCCACTTCCTCTTGCTTGCATTTAGACTGGCTCTCGCATGGATGGTGTGAGAGAGCTATGAATTAGGGGAGAGTACGCCAAGTACTGAGGAGAGAGGACATGACGCAGAGATCATGATAGATTATTAAAAAAAAAAAAGTGTCTCTGGAGGAGAGAGGGTAGGGTGGGAGGTTGCTAAGGTAGCAGCTGACAGTGTCAGCAGGGGTGGGTAAGCAATTACTTTTACAGAATTACTTTTGTTACACTGCAAGAATTTGATTTCACTAAACTCTCACAATATTGAGGCTTTCTGTAATCAAATTCAACCAGCAGCACGTCCTTTTCAGAACTGCAGATGTATTCTGATTAAAAAGTTCAGTAGCCTTTCAGTTGGTCCAGCTGTGGTATGGTTCTTTCTTGCTGGGTGTCCATCGCACCCATGTTATAGAAGGTTTGCAATCAGGGCATTAGCATTGTGCTTATGACCCTCAAACACACTTCCTGCTCACAAAACAAACACGATGAGCTGATGTGCAGCTAAGATACCGTGTCCAAAATGAACTCACAAGCCAAAACGTGCACTTATCTTTTCTGGAATCCAGCCTGTGATGTGGTGGTTCTTGAGAGCAGTGTAAATATGCACCTAGATGTGTGCTTAACTGTTACTCACATAAATGCTGGCATCCCAAATTTTTTGTGTAACTTTTTATAAACCCAACTCGGAAAAAGATGCGACAACAAAGACCCCGTACCGGTGCACACTTTAAGACTTGTTTGCAGGAAGAATGGGACAAAATTACACCTGTGTCACTTCATCACTTGGTGTATTCAGACCCTAAACATCTTTTAAGTCTTGTGAAAAAGAATGGAAACATTACAAAATGGTAAATGCTTTAACTGTCCCAGCTTTTTTTGAAATACATTTGCAAGAATCAAAGAATCAAATTGAAATGTGTTTATTTTGGGAAAAAAACCATGTACAAATCATTGTTTTCAGTTTTAATTTTGATTTAACATACTGTCCCAGATTTTTCTGATTTGGGGTTGTACATGTGGCTGTTAAGTCTAAAACAACTGCAAAGTTACTTGCCTTTTAAATATCATGTTTTTGTTGGTGACCACCTGTTTCATTATCTATTCTTTCAAATCTAGTCTTTCAAAATATCTTTCCTTTTTGTGTGATAATCACAACTAATACCATGTGTTTCACAGCTGTTGCAATTTAGTCATCAAGTGCTACAGTTAGTACAAATAAAAATATGTGAAAGGAAAAAAAGACAGTCAAAATTGCTCAACTGCATTTGGCAGGGGTGATGTCACCATGGTGGAGAGTGGGGGAAAAAAAAAACTCAAGTTGTAGAAGCAGCATGAATATGCATATATGCATGAGTGTTTGCACATGGGTGTTTTTACAGTGGAGTCCAAAAGTCTGAGACCACATAGATTTTTTTTTTTTTTTTTTTGGAAAAGAATTTAAAATAGAAGCTCTTCCACTAGTGGTCTCAGACTTTTGGACTCCACTGTATGTATTAACAGCCAGGGCTGTGCGATATGATGATATATATTGCGTGACTATAGAAAAACATCTATCGCTACATGTTATGCTCTATCGTTTGTTTTGTTGTGTCGCAAATCATACTCTTTACGGCAATATTTTTTGCTATTTAGATGACGCTTTGCCTTCTTCCACACGGCACGGAAGCAGGCAGGAAATTTGCATGAAGGCAACACAAACAAATATGGAGGAGAGTGAACGTGACACAGAATGGGGTGAGGAACTGACCAGCCAAGACAAAGTGAGGAGCCCGAAACAGGCTACCTCTGTCTCATGGACGTGATTTGGGTATGAAAAGTGTGAAACGGACCAGAAAACCATACTTTGCATATTATTGCCGCAGACTGGTCCCCACACAACAGACTCAAACTCTTTTACCACCTACACAAGAATTATGTCAAACAGTACAGAGAGAGTATACGGATGAAAGCCTCAAAAGTACAGTCGAGTGCTCAAAACAAACCCCAGACTCAGATACACTTACATATACAGGTATGCATCGCTTAACGTCCACAATTTGTTCTGTGAAATAGGATGTTATGTGATTTGGATGTTGTGCGAACACCATATTATCATATATACTTAGCAAAGCTATATCGGTTACTGTAGTTTGTTGTACCTCACTCATTTTGTATTAAATAAAATGAACTATACACCAGAGTGGGAGCACTTGCGTTCGTTTATTGCTTGCTCACCTCAAACATGGATGGTTGTCCTGGGAACATGCATGGTGTTCTAACGGCATTCGAATACAGAATCCAAATACAGGTCCTCCTTGTAGAAGTTGTAAACATCACATAGTGTACATGTATTAAGTAAATAGCCAAGATACTGTACATATACAACACTGTATTTCAGGTAATGTATCTGGTTAGGTGATATATGGGTTACGTAGGTTAATACTGTACAGTACTGTATACATGATAATACATTGTAAACATATGGACATATATGCGGTTGGACGTTGCCCGAATGGACATTGTGCGGCGCATACCTGTAGTTCAGGGGTGGCCAACCAGTAAGAGACTAAGAGCCACATTTTTTACTGTGTTACTGCAAAGAGCCACATCATTCACATGAGCACACGTGAACTGCCCCCATCCCTTCCTCTCACTCTCTCGCTCTCTCTCACACACACAGACCTCTGCTCAACCAGATTTACTGTAAATGTCACACATCAACATGCTTTTCTGCCTGACTTTTCAAAGTGACCAACTTGTGCTTGCGAAGTTCAGTACCCTTTGGAAATTCCTGGTCGATGTTGGCATGGAGTGAACTGAAGTGGCGCTGAAGATTTGAAGCCTTAAAATGCGCTAATGACGCCTGACATATAAGGCAGAATGGCTTGCCATTACGTTCAACAAACAAAAAAAAACACTCTCCCACTCTGTTAAAAAAAGTCCTGTGTTCATCTTCACATTTTCGTTTTGTTGTGCATTTTTTCCCTGCCATTTTGAGGGCGAACTTGACACAATACTCAACAATTAAGTTTTCCCTCCCGAAAATTTGCGTCAAACTAGCATGTGCGTGAGATGAAAATACCGTATTGAACTCAAGCTAAGCGAACGCGCGTACACATACACATAAAAAAACACAAACATAAAATTCGACATGAACTTAAGAGCCGCATGCGGCTCGCAAGCCGCGGGTTGGCCAGGCCTGCTGTAGTTTGTTACATGCTAAATTGAAAATTTGGTTCAAAATAAAAGGAGAAAAATAATTAAATGGGAGTAAGTACCTTTGTGATAAAAATAGGCCTTTCCAATGTGGTCATTTTATATAAATTATTTATTCATTGAATTTACAGAAAATATGTTATATTGTGATCCGTATTGTTGTTGGTATATGAAATGACCTATATCAGGATATGAGATTTTGGTAATATCACACAGCCCTGTGCATGCATTCGTGTGTGTGTGGTGTGAATTCCCAGGTTTTTTTATGTATGTGTACATACCTGTGCATTTGCATGCTTAAAATGGTGTTTGTGGAAACCAAATTAGCCTGCACAATTGATGAAATACAAATATTCATGTCCCTGTAGGAATGTAATATTCCA
Organism: Albula goreensis; assembly: GCA_022829145.1. Classification (NCBI taxonomy): domain Eukaryota; kingdom Metazoa; phylum Chordata; class Actinopteri; order Albuliformes; family Albulidae; genus Albula; species Albula goreensis. Next base: position 4,753,393 of record CM040758.1, read on the forward strand.
TGGTCAGGAGACCTTTTCCTCATTTGAATTTAGTAGTCATCAGCCACACTTGTAGGGACTGGTAATTTGGCACGCTGAGCATTTTCCTGGTGGGCCAATGCACATTGGGGAATTTAATTTAATGTATAATTTTTAATAAAAACAAATTATAATAAATAATAATTTGGCCAACATCCAGCCCATAAAGCAGGGTCAGCGACCTATTGGTTCATTTTCTATACACTAATCACATCTCTTACTAGGCCCCACCCTTCCCCCTATGTCCTCTCTGTTTTTTTGTATCAGATGCCATGCCTCAGCCAAAAATCTGTGGATGGATGAGGGCGTCAAAATGGATATGCAAAAGGGCAAGGGGGGTGTGGTGAAGTTGCAGGCCAAAAAAAAAAAATCTAGAGGCTGATGCTGCCAAATGTGCAAAAAAAACATACATGTTTGCTGCAGGGGCTGCTGTAGCCTCAATATCTACAGTACCTGACATTGTGCAGCAACAGGTGAAACTTGAGGGAGGAGAGGTTGCTGGCCATGGTGTCTGCCAGGCAGAGGAGCAGGCAGAAGAGCAGGCGTGTGACAGGAAGCTGAGGAGGGACAGAGTGACAGGGCTTGTGGACAGAGTGAGCAGGAGGAGAGAGTAGTTGAAGCAGTAAGCATGGAGTAGCTTCATTATTAACAGGGACTCACAGGGAGGTAGTGCGTGTGCCTTGCCATGATGACGAAGATGATGATTAATTCAAGTGATGTCGATGATAACAAGATAAGATAACATAATCATACCACTATCATAACTTGAGATTGTTACCTAATGCGGGTTGTCACTCACTCAGTCAGTCAGTGTCAAATAGCATAGCATAATATATTTGGCATTGTTTTTGTTAGTTCCCTAATGCAGTCGCAACTTTGGCTGACTATTCTAACGTTATTTTGTCAGCATCACGTTGGCTAAGCCCATGTTGCTGTGAGTGATCCAGGTCTATATCATATCATATATGTGGTTTGGATTACTGTTGACTGTCTGTGGGGTAGTTATCCACCTACAACAACTTAAAATTGTTTGGTGCTGCTGTCCATTGAGCATGCACCTTGCAGTCCATGCGCCTACCACCTATGTGGTAGGCGCATGGACTGTAGGTCAAAGTCCGTAAACAAACAAGCACACCATTGATTTACTTGCACTACCACATCTAAGATCCATTACTTCTCTCTGAACATTAATAAAAACAAAAAGGTTATCTATAACTGTGTAAACTTTGTACTGTATTCATCATCAATATTTGGATACTTGAAATCTGTATGAACTGAATAGTTTGTCTGACTTTTATACATACTTGTACACTTAAATTTTAATAAGTATGAGTGATACTTTGTCTTCTGGCAGAGCTTTTCTTTGACAATTACTTGTACTTCTACTTGAGTATGGAGATTATGTACTCCACGGCCACCTCTGATCACCAGGGAGACAGTCAGGATTGAGTTGAGAACACTGGTCCACTTGCGCTGGTGCACTTGTCCACAGCACTTCCTACTCAGCTTTGTAGTGGTTTGAGGGAATAGTACAGTAGGTACCAGTATTAAAGGGGATGGTGTACTGGTGGGTGGTGTCTGACCGATTGTGGTGGGCCATCTGGGCCAAAAATGCCATGCCTGGTAATACTGCATGCAGTATATCTGTTCATTGAGGCTGAGTAATCTCTAGCCAGTGAATTTTCACCCATTACCTTATTCTGCATGCAATCATGTTTATGTGGCAGTGACACAGCTAAAGTAAAGTTGTCTGCCAGTTCATGTAGGTGGTCATGTGCAAATGAGTTCTTTCAAGTGGGTCTGAGGAACATTGTTCTTGTTGCTTCAATAAACACGAGCATATTCAGAACATATTGCCATTTATTATTATATATTTTTGTATTTTGTTTTATACATGGAAATACTAACCACAGTCATAACCAAATACACAAGTACTTGTATAACAGCAATAAATAAATAAATAAATAAAAACAATAATAAATAAAATCCTTTCAGTGCAAATTTCACCATTTTTCACTCTTCCAATTTGTTGAACATACTTATTAGAGCATCAGTCAAAATACATTCAAGTAAAGATGAGGAGCACTTGTGTTTATGAGAAACAGATCTGCCAGTTAAAGTATTCTGTGACCATAAACAGTATGAAGAAGGCACATTTCACACAAACTTCATTCATTTACAATCCCAGCCTGTGCAATTTGTCATTTGAGCCCCAAAGCCAGATCTGCTCATGCTCAGACAAAAGGAGTATATATGGTGAATTAATGCACATTATCATTTCTGTTACGTTTTTGATAAATATGAGTTTCAAGTTATCAGGTAAATTAGCCAGGAATCAAAAATAATTCCAGCTTTAGCTCCAACCTAATGGCACAAGTAGCATTGCATGGCAAACATGAAAACCTCTGGTAAACAGAGTACAGTTTAAAAATGAAATAGTATCTTTGTACAAAGGTGAGGTACACAAACAGAAGAATCTGTTTTCCAGCTGGCTGTGGATTCCCTTTCAGAAATGTGTTTTATAACAGTCACACTCTCTATACCTATTTAGGCTAATTAAGGAAATTATTTTTTTCTGCATTTTCTCCTGTTCTATCTTTTGGTAGTAAAACAAAAAAATATCCAAAAACTATGCAGATCATTGGTTAAATCTTTGCCTAAACCTCAGCAGTGGCCCTCTTGACAAATTTCTCAAACGCCTCCTTGTAGTCCTGAAAAGGTTTCGTCCCATTTGTTCCACACGTGTGGTTCATACTCTTGAGAAGAACAAAAGAAACAAACAGAAAATGTGTGAGTATCACTTGAGGGAATGCATACCAGGTATAGATGTATAAAGATTCTGCAACACCCACCCAACCCATGTAACAGGTCACTGTACTATACTTACACACTGTGATGTGTTGAAGACTTTATGTGCTTTCCGTTTCATGTTGTATATGAAGTTTTCCAGTGAAGTCCCATCTTGCATTTTCATCGGGGAGCAATTTGATTTGACTTTTTCCAGTTCTTCAATTAAGCAATACTTGCTTTGAACATCCTGAAACAACAGAGAGTTGCAACTGAATAAAGTAGGTCTTCCCAGATGGAAATCAGGTGAAGCAGCTGCCATCACACTTTGTTAACTACTTAGATATATGCTGGCTAAATGTACAGGGTTTAGGCTCTGCATGCGTTAGTGACAGGCCAGCTGTCACAGCACAGTCCTGAGGTTTTGGTATTCATTGAACTAGCAGGCTTTTGTTTCCTGTGCTTTAGTTCCTTTTTGTTACCTTAGCATATACTGCTGAGTGACACTTGTGTTGAGAGAAGACTTGCCAGTGGCAAAATGTGAAGCAAACCCCAAAGCTGTAGTCATTGTGTAAAAAATTCTGTAGGAATACTCCCTTCATACTCACACCTAACTGTCTGTAAACTGTAGTAGTTTATACTCATATTTGGTAAGGGCTTTTTCAGACATTGGTCGTAAGATCAATATAGTTATACAGTTATTACATATTAAGCACTGCAAGCAAAACTAACTCGTCCTTTCTGTGTCTAGTAATTACGAATTAATACTTACCTCATAATTTTCTGGTGTTGGAACGTAGAAGAGCGTTTCATTCTGAAAGAAGATAATAAGAGTTAAATCAATGAATATAGGCAAAAAACAAAACAAGCATAAAAAGCATAAATACAATTTCACCAACAGACCACTTACACAACTAAGATTGTTCATTTTCTGTAGATAATTAAAAAGTCTTTTTCCTTCACTAATTGGACTTCCTAGTGTACCGATGGACAGTACCAGCAAAAGAGCAGTGACCCTAAAAGCACTCTGCATGTTGTACCCTTATGATATTAATCAAAGTTTCAGGAGCCAAAGATCTGTGAGTTAAGTGTGTTCCTGTTCTGCTGAGTGTGAGTAGTGACTGTATTTATACCCTTTCTGTGTGGAAAATTGATGGGTGGGTATAAGTAAAAGTTTAGGTGTTGTATGTGTGTGTGAGTGTGTGATTATTTCCAAAGGATGACTCGTTAAGGAATTTACTGAGATGCTGTGTGCAGGACGGTGGAGTCCCTGAAGAGCCCCACAGGCATAGACAGGTCAAGTCTTGCAGTGACTATAACATATGTACCTAATATCTTTAGGTATATATATGTTTAGCTAACAGAGAATATTTGTCAAAGGAAGTTAATGTCAATGAGACAATAGACAATTGAGATAATACTCAATGCCTTTTTGTTCCTCTCTTAACTCTTTCATTTGTTATTTACATAATGTGTAATAATTTTAGTGCTCCTTAATTTATTTGACAGCTTCCACTATAGATGCAGCCACAATCTTATGGTGTCATGGGAGACCTCAGGCAAAATTTTATCATCTCAAAAAACCTGCAGGCACCTCACTACTCACTAGAGGTCACCAAAATAGGGATTAAACTCATGAGTTTAATTGGTTTAGCCACTACTTTGCCCTGGTGGAGCTCAGATGATTGACTCAAATTTCAATTTACAGAAGCCATTTCATCTCACCAGGTGTATCAAATGATAGTGCTAGTTAGTCATTGGTTGATTGACGGTCACTGAAATAAGCAATTATAAAGAAAATTAGTTTTATCAGGGAATAAACTGAATAAGCCGTACACCAAATGATTTCTCCTTTGGTACCTGCCTGTATCACTGCTGTGCAGCAACAATGCAGTCGCTGCCTTGAAATTGCTGTGGTAATGTAACTTGCAAGAGAAGTTTATGTTCACTTCCTGTTGAAGGTCAATATAGGTGAACTCAAATATTTTTAGCAGACCATAAAAACTTGAGGCCACTAAACCAGACAGGTGTAAAACAGATGTAATGTCTTTCCAATCTAAGCTTGACAAATGTCCTGTACATTGTGAAAGAAAATATTCAGCTCAATCAGAGAAATAATTACTTAATGTCTTATAGGGTGGTTTTTGGCAGGGAGCCAAATTTGCACGAAAAAACATTCTCTTCAATAAAAACCAAATTACAAGAAAAGCCTGATTATAAGAAACACATACCACACCCGTGTAAAATACGTCTTGTGAGTATTTAATTTTGTGTTGGTTAGGCAAGCTATACATTTATTAAGCTGTTTGTTTATTTTAGCAAATTTTATTTTACACTAAGGTCTGATTACATTGAAGGGGGAAGGGGGTTATCTTATCCCGATCACCAAATTGTGATGCAGCTCAGTACATATCTTTTCCCCTTCAGGACAGAAACATGCAGGTGATGTCAAAGAACACCCACATTCCTTTTTTCTTTTGGTTTGCCCCAGAGTGACAAACTGTCCAACCTTTAGAAACATTCTGAATTAGTGGGATTCAGTCTTGTGCTTGGGGCACTGCATGCCTTTGTGAAGTTTTTTTCATTTCTCAGAATTTAATTAATCAGTCGATACAGTTCATTAAACCATTACTTCAATCGATACAGTTCATTACACCATTACCTCAACTTTCTAGGTTTGTTGGGTCTGCTAGATTAAGGGTGAAAATAAGAATAAAGAAAACAATCATGTTCTCGGTCTCAAAGGGGAAGAGCCCATACAAAATGTACTTATGCCTTCTTAAACTACAGACCTGATTTTAATTTTTGACAATTGCTATTGCTTTGCTTGCTTTAGATGTAGATCATGATGCTACCTCCAGGTAGTTATAAGAAGCCATAGGTCAGATATGCATTCCATATTTCACAGAGCACTACCTGCAATATCTTATACAGATGGGGGTTATCTGGATCATTTTTTATGTTTCGATAACAAAATAATATTTCAGTATGTAAGAGCTGAGAGCTTCATACTGACAGTCTAATCTGCGTCATCAGTTATTACACAGACGTTTTTTTTGTCATTATCATTTGAATTTTTAAGCAGTGCCATTTGATAGTGTAATGGGTGTTATTTTGGATTTTTCCCTGATTAAAATTACTGATCCTGTCTCCTCCCCATCACAGAATCTTCCTAGACACAAGTATGCCTGAACAGGAAGTTGGTGTGCGTGGGTGTGTGTGTGTGTCAGGCTGGTGGGGATTTTATGGTTGTCCTGTGTACGCATGCACCGATAACATTTTTTTTTCCAAGGCCGATACGATACAGAGTACTTAGTAACAGTATTTTATGATAAAAAGGCAAGAAGAGTGTTAAATGACATTACCTTGTTAAACTCCTATCACATGCATTAACTTCAGTATATTTCCTTTTTAAACACATGTAAATAATGTCTATTTTACAAAAAACATGCAATGTTTATTAAACTAAGGGAAAATAAGAACATCACTTGTTTCTGGGAGGAAAAAAGTAGAATACAATTGTCACTAGCTAGAATATATAGTAAAAACAAAGTTATACCAGTTGATTAACACAGTACCACCACTAGTAAAGCTGTAATTATGGTGCCAATACCTAAACCGGATATTAGAGCGCAGAATCGGCTGAGTACTCATACCAGCAACAAATATCAGTGCTCTCCTTGTGTTTGGGCATGTCTGTCTTTGTCCAGCTGAAACAAAGTATCAGATCCAGTTTCCTCTCAGATCCAGGCATCAAAGAACACATGTATCAGGTCTCAGTTCCCTCCCCACACCAACGTGTAAATGCTCAAAAGCAATACATTTCTCTCCCTCTCTAGCACCCACAGCTTGCAGTAGAGCTGTAGACCATCTGTGGTGTGTCCCACCAGCTGGGTTCTACATGCACTTAAGTACCAGGAAGTCATCTGTTAATAAAACTGTCAGTGATAGAATGAACCAGTCCATTCAAGCTCTGGCAACTTGATTTTATCACCAGTAAAATTAAGCTCTCATAAAGCTGTTGTAAGGTCACCAGTTTTGGAGACAGAGGAAATGAGAATTCTGCAAAATAAACTATATGAAACTCTGAACTTCTGAAAAAACACTATTTATCAAATTAGAATTCAAAATGCTGTATCTGCAGACCCAAAACCGATTGGTCATTATGTGCTAGCAATGATAAAATGCTACATGAACACTGTTTCAATGAGGACTCAACATCTCAGTTCTTAAGCACACCTGAAAATGATTGAGGATGTTGAGAAAATTTTGTCGTCAGCCTCTTACTTTAGAAGAATAGATTTCATTAGATTTAATTAGAACTTCTTTTTAAGTCAAAAAACGCTCGAGGCACTGATGGTATCACATTGGAATTTTGTATTTGCCAAGCTGGCCCCTTTTTTTTTTTTTTTTTTTTTCTGACATTATTGTAAGTCATACCATTCCTTCGACATTTATTCAAGGTATTATCATATTATATTAGTAACACCCTAACCAAAAAGAGACTTGTTGCTCCTTGGTCATTTGAGCTCTATTTGTTTATTAAACAGTGATTATGAAGTGATTTTGGCCTCAGTTCTTGCTAAACATATCTCTGTTGTTTTGGACGAAATCATACTTGGTATAATCATATCTAAAGATGAGAACGTGAGATGTTTTGATAAATTAAACCCTATTGTTGAAAGAACAAGAAGCGACGAAACTTTTGGTTACAAAGAGATTGGTCAGATAAAAAGTGAGAACCCTTTTGTCCAACACTGAGATGTCTTGACTAACTTGTGCCTTGATATGGTTACATGTCTACAGTCATAAATATCCTGTTGGCCAACTTGATTGACTCTCTATGGAAATACTCTATGTAAAAAAAATGTCAATGACTATGACGAAGGGGGTCTTTACATACTTTACAAGTCTTTCACAGTTAATTAGAAAAATTATTCTATATAAAGCTAAATGCAGTTCGGTATTTATTCCATAGCATGTCTTTCTAGGTAACAGCATGTCAATATTTACTCTCCAGAAAGAGCTAGCATGGGCCATAATCAAATAAAATTGGTATTTTTTTTGTGTTTTCCCAGTGCTTCAGTTGTAGTTTGTATGTGATTTGACTGAATGCAGCTGAACACATGGATGCAAAAAATACCACTTTTCAAATTTTTGCTTGCATTTTATTTTTATATGAAACTACATGTCACCCTCCATTCGGAAAACAAATGATATGGCTTTATGCGAGTCACAAAGGGAATCTCCAGACTTTGGCCTTTTGTACTTTTTTTTTTTTTTTTTTTTTTTTTCTCTAAGATAATGGTCTTGCCATATGACACTCAAAGTTGTGATCACAAATAAGGTTTTCCGCTGTTAACTGAGATGTAAAATCCTCATGATTGTTTCAATGAACATGGTGTTCTAGTTGGGACTGTGTACATGGTGATGGTTGTTAAAGCAAAAACATCAAAATTCTGTCTAGTACAAAAACCAAATATTTTGTATAAACTGTGAATAAATTGTGAGGGTTTTATAAATTTATAAATTGTGAGGGTTTTATCTGAAGGTCAACAATGAAATTTATAGTCACTTGAGAAAAATCTAGTAAAGTATGAGTGAGCGTGCATTCAAGTGAGTGAATGACTTTTGTTTCTCTTTTGTGTTAAATTACAATGGCACCCGAAAGCTGCCATAACCTAGAGTATGCCCTGGTAGAATGACATGGGTTACATGGGGGTGACAGGGAAAAAAAGGTTTCCCTGCTCTGATTGGCTGAACAGCAGGAAGTTTAAATGAATTAGAACTCAGCGGCATCTAAGTAGCAAAGTTTTGTGTGGTAGCCTGAACCAAGTTCAGTCAACAGCTATTTCCATTACTTTCACTTCTGTAGCACTTGATGTCATGTGTCAAGTGCATACAATTAAGATACAATGCCACACATCCAAACAATGAAGCCATTATGTTCCTTCCTCTCATCTACATTTTCTCATTCACTTTCTTTAACTGCTGTTTACATGATCTAAAATGCTTCATTCGTTGTGTTAGTAATTGTCCCCATTATTCAATGGCTGCCTCTGACTATAAATGCATTGGTTCTTAGAAAAGCAAGTCCATGTTTCATTATAAATATTTTTAAAAATTCAGATGTATGTTTTGCTTGTGTAATGCAGTTGGTGGCTATTTGCAGAGTTATTAATTGTTAGATTTGAGTATTTTAATGATGTAATTGGTAAATTAAGGTGAAGCTGATGGATGATGGGAGGAAGCACAGAATAATTCTTTCACACTCCACAGAATAAATGTCTGTTGCATTTTTAACATATTCTGTTTACTCAAATACCATCACTTTTGGCCTATGCACCGCTATACATTTACAGAATAATGGAGCATTTTGCTGCTGTGATCAGAAAGAAAAAGAGGACAAAGTAGAATCAATAGCCCTGGTTTGTGACTTTATCTAACGGCCAACCCTCATGGAAATTGAATGCACTGAAAAATTGTGTTGAAGTGTTCTCTTTGTTTTTCATTCATATTTATGTTATATTTCTATTTATATTGTGAAATATACTTACAGTTTCCATTAATTTGACGATTGAAGGATGGGGTTATGGACTGCAGGTTGTTAAGGTGTTTCTAGGGACTACAAGTAGGGAACTGTAGCTGTTTTTGTAGGAAATTTCCAGTCTTGATGTGTTATATAGGTATGGGGTATGCCCCACCAACCTTTCATGAGACATTTGAAGAAATGTGAGATGAGAGGGCAGAATTAACTCTTAACAAGACTTAGACAAATGTATTAATGGGAGAACTTGTCTGCAGCCATCCACTGATCTCAGAGACATGTTTAAGCATGTTTTGTTTGGAGTACACAGACAAAAATTAATCCAAAAAGTGGCCACTGGCCTTTTATTAACCCCTCTTTGGGGAAAACTATCAAACAAACACAAAAGAAGCGTTGAACTGAAAAACAGCACAAAAACCAAACCACCAACCTTCAGCCTTCAAGGCTGTGCTTAAATAGGCGGCCTTGGCAAGTGCTAGCACCTGGTGTGATTAGCTGTCATCCTCAGGTGAGCCTGCCTGTTAGTGAGGCCACTGCTGTTCAAGCTCCTGCAGTCTCTCCAGGCTGAATGAGGGACCAGGAACTGACAGCAGTTCAAGGGGAAGAGCAGGGGAGCTAGTGCCTCCCTCCACCTCTCCCGGCACCACAATATACCAATAATATAGCATCACCATATTGAAGTAAAGCGATTTTCCTGATGTGGGTAGTCAGTGTTTGAGGGAAGAAACAACATGGAGATCTTAAACAATAAGTCCTCACAATAGGAGACTGAGGAAACAGAGTGAAGACACCTAGCAGATTGATTCATGGAATGATAGGTCAACGATAAAGGAGACCTCACAAAGAAAGAGTAATAAAACAGTGATATTTCCACTCATTTTGCTGAACAATTAGACATACTGAAGATGTCGGGAATTATGGGATTAGCCAGGACATATTTTAGTATTCTGACCATACCGTCCATTTTGTACTAAAACAAATATAGTACAATGAGACAGCATCTAGCTTGTCCAACATGGGTACAGGAGGTTCAAAAAAGGAAACATTTGGTCGTTCTAACAAACATGGAGCTGAATGTTTGTGCAGGCTTTTTTGTGCTGTTTGAAGCACAACCACAGTTCTATCATTCAACAAACATGCACCTCTGGTGCGGTGAATAGGAACAAGTGCCGTGTTCAGGGGAAACCCCTGCGATTTTTACTACAAACTGTTTACTAACAAGAAGGGATTGAAGTTATTCTTATGTACTCATGAACCACACCATGGACTGACAAACATTATGTAAATGAACAAATCCTGGAACGGGGTTTCATATTTAACGCAGCTGAGTTATTGTTGTGCTCACTAATGTTACATGTAGGGGGTAGAAAGTAGGTAGAAAATAAATGAAGCATGAGGTAATCTGATAGCATGAGGATCTGGGATCAAAGTCAGTGCCAGACTCTCTGGGGTTTTTTGGGCTCACAAGACACTTTCCTCTCACAAGAAAACCCCTTAACTTCATTGATTAGAAATGCCTTTTATACATTAAATACTGGAAACTGAACTTCTGAAGTTACATTCAGTGTGCACAACCACGTGATCATGCAAACAAAGTCACTACAGGAAACCTCTTCTGGTCACGTGTGCAGGTTCACTCAAGGGTTCCTTTTGCTGCTCTTTCTATTCGTAAATTAGTATGTCAAGAAGGTTAATATGACCACTTCCATTTTCTCTAATTCATGTAACTTTGTTAAAATGTAGCCATGTATAACCCAAGCCAATGCCTTTCCTAAAAATATATACTTTATTTTCTCAAAAAGTTAGAAGGTTAAACATTTCTTCTCATTGCCTCAGTCTGACAGTGGATTTATAAAATGATAGCAGGCTACTGTAAGTCACCGTAAATTAAGGGTGTACTGATGCTATGTGTTGGTATCAGTACTCGGCTGATGCAGCACTTCAATACTTGGTATTAATATTTGCAAGGTGAATAAACACAGCACATCTAACCACAAGTGTTAATGAATTAGTTTCATAAAGCAATTAAGCAATAGCAAATAAGCTATTCACAACACAAACTATTTTTATTTCTAACTTGTTTCTGTGGTTACAGTCAATGCCAGCTTGAACTGGAGACGAAACAAAAGCTGACAGGAGATAACAAGTATTGATTTGGAATGGTGATTGAGCCTCTTGGCTGGAACTACTTCATAGATGTCGTTTGACATGATGATGTACACAGTCAAGATAGATTATTTGTATGCAGTAATGCCCTACACATCTTGTCAACCTAACTGTCATGGTAATAGGGAGATGGGTGATGGAGAGTTGAAAACCTGTAGAATATGGCTGGAAAAAAAAACAACGCTATTGGGTCTCATTATTTTATACACAACTATAACACAATTATAACAGTATAATTGAGGCTAGCTACTACCTTCTGTGACAACAATGTCATAATTACTGGCATAAACAGAGCTCTCTTCTTTTATCTTCTTAGTTGACAGATTTAGCCATCACAAGGCATCACTATTTAGTGGATATCACATTTGGCATCACTAGCTAGCTAACTTGTTTGTCAAGACTTTTCGAAATGGTGACTGGTAGCCTACAGCTGCTGCCGTCTACGGTTTGAAATTTCAGAATCCAGGCACGGATTACAGCATTGCCACGCCTCTCATTTCTTTTTCTTTCATCTGTTTGCATGTACTAGCACTACTACTCTACCACTGATGTTTCGGTTTCACAAACAGACTGTCGCTATACGCTACAGAAATGTAATGGTGTAACTTGGCTAGCTTTTTTTTTGAGAGATCGTGACAGCCCATGAGATTTACATTTCATGGCTTTGAGCCTGCAGCAAAAGCAAAAAACATATTTAAATGAAATTTGGAGACAGTCGTTCTGTAATAAACCCAGTTCAACATGTTCTTTTGAATCTGTATCATGTGTGAGTTGGTTAATATTTTAAAAAGGAGTATTTTAAGAGTTTACTTTTTTTTATTCAGCTTATCAGAAAATTTTAAATGATTGAAAATCTAATAAGGTGGACTTTATTGGTCAATTAGGCAAGTTTTCTCCTCATGAGAAGGGGTATGTGCAAAATTTTGTGACTCTTAGTCAAACAAGGCATGACTTCTTGGCTCATAAATATCAAGATGTTTTTATGTGCACTATAACTCCACCAGGTGGCAAATCTCCTCTATGATTAACTTTGAACGGGAGATCGTCATGTACACAACCCTGCCAAAACTTTGGATTGTCTTGTATATACCAGAATAAAATTATTTGAGAGCATGGACAGAAAAAAAGAATCCTATCAATTAACATGTGTGGTATCCACAACCATAAATGAATATTGTTGTGTGGAAAAAATTGTGCTAAACTAAGAATAGTGTTGGTACTGAAATCCGCAGCTGAAGGTCTGTCTTGTTGTTCCTTTGAAGTCGGTGTCAAATCTTTAAATGAGTGGCTTTGTACTAACTGGACATTGAATATGAATTCTGCTGTATTTGGACCAAAATAATCAGCAGGATCGTGTAGTTCAGTAGTTTTGTAGTTAAGTTTAGTATTACTGTGTAGTCAACACTCAAAAAAACCTTTTTTTCTCATAAATTTAATTTCAGTGCACAATGCAGAATGTGGTATACTCACAGGAGTTATGTTTTTTTAATCCTTCAATAGTTCATCTCTGCCTCATTGTCCAGCCCAGTCATGTTTCCATCAACATTTTCCTTTTTTTTTGTCACCTTTGCTGTCTCCTTTTTAATTTACATGTCTGATTTCTAATGTGTGGGAATTAAAATTTGCATACTTTCGTTTGTTCAGTCTCATGGTGTGAACATTGCCATGAGCATTGTCAAACATTCTGCTTTTTTGTCAGGTTTTATGTGGTTCGCCAAGAAACGGTGATTACAAACATCGTGAACACAGGTAGCCCACACAATAAGCCCTCAAACCATGGAAACTTCATACTGTTGCTATTTATGGAATCAAATGCCATTTATCTAGGTCTTTTCTTGTTGATCAGACGAATGTTTTTTTATGAGTGAAATGACTTGTATTGTTTACCATTGTTTTTACCTGTGTTTGTAAGACTGTTTACAGTTCACAAAAGTCTTGTTTATGCCTCCTGATAAACCTAGTGTATGACTTATAAATGTTGCTTAGCAAACATAGTCATGCCTGAAAAATTGTGTTAAAGAAATGCAGACACATTGTCGTATTGTCTTTCTCGCACATACTAAATATTTCCTTAATTCAAAACAAAATCAAGACTAAAGAAATTTTTAAATATTTGCACCCAATAGCAGAAACACATCTGTTGGCTATTCTTTTAATAATTTCTCTGTCATGCAGACATAATGGGTTGCCTTGAAATTGCAGGTCAGTTTCCAGTTGACATTACTAGAATTGAAGAAATACAATAGAATTGAGAAATACTGAGTGTTCTCTGCAGGAATGTTAGTAGTAATGCTGTTGTCATTGTGGGAGCTTGGCAAAAAGGAATAACAGGAAGAGGAGGAAGCAATGGCTTGGGCAGTGACTTTGCTTTTGAACAGGTCTTGCTTATTACCATAGTTTGACACATTGGCCGGGTGGTGCGTTCGGTAACATCAGTGAGCTTGCTGGAGCAGAGCCACTGCTTCATTCTCTTAACCATCAGAGGAAAAATGGGCATACTTACTCCACCTTGTATGTATAAAATCTGAAACTGTGTGATTTGTTTTCTCAGTATAGTGTCGAATAAAGTATGTGCAATGGTGCGTGTCCATTGGAGCAAAGCGAATGTGCTTGAATTGGCCAGAGCCATCAATGGTTTTCTGCTTTGGTGGCATGTCTGTTTGGTTGTCCATAGAGAAGTAAGTTTTAGTTCTTGTTTTAGTTCTTGTCAGTGTCAAGGTTGTAGTTCGTACCAGCTTAAAATGGGAGTAAACAGTAAATTATCCATATACATTGACATCATGTATTGAAAGGAATTCTTTATTTTCTATTCCTCAGAGGGTCTGTACAGACTTATGCTTGACATTTTGATGTCTAGTGTCTCTGCAGATATATTGCAAAGTTATGGGAAGCCAGTATGTGGAAAGCACACATAGCTACAATAGCATAGGACAAAGTAATGTTAATGCCAGGAAACTAAAATATAATTAAATGTAAACGGGTCTTTACAAAAACACCCACCAAGGACACCAACAACATCTGCAACCCTGTGCCTTGGAAGACTTTTTCCTGTTAACATTTAATTTGGTTGTGAAGCTCCAGAACCAAATTAAATCCTCTACCCTTGAACTATGAGAAACTTCTGAAGAAAGGTTTCTTGGTCACTAGACAATCTGATTGGCTGCTGCCCAGCCAATTTGTTCCAAATTTGAAGAAAATTAAAAGTATTTCTGCCCTGTTTGCTTGTTTTGTGCCTCACACCATTTACCTGGCTTCACTGAAAATGAATGAGAAAAAAATTGCTTGGCTCGATTCACAAAATGCCAGTGGACCCACACTGTAATTTAAAGCATACATCGCGTAACAGCAAACATCATTAAAAATAGCATTAAATAGTTACAAACCTGCCTCTTTTTTTGTACCAGAGAGGGCTTTTGAAAAAAATAATCCTTTCTTTGTGCCAAAATTGTTATTTTTGTGGAATTATTGTTTCAAATTTAGGACCTACCATGTTAACATGATATTACAATTAAACATTTTTAGACACAACAATAAACATTTTATTCAGTCAATAAAATGTTACAGTAAAGTAAAAAAATATTACAACTAACATGTACAAATTATTTTTTATTATAAACTCCACGTCTTAGAGGAATGAATACAGTATTCATATTTACAAAAAGCAAACCTTTCACATGTCACATGACCTCTCCGTAGAGATGCACGGTTAGTCGGCTCACAAAGACACGATTTTATGTATGTATTGTTTTTTTATCTGGCTTTTAGTTAGTCAAAAGTTGAATCATGGCAGCAAGTAAGACCCCAAAAAAGTCAGAACCATCTCCTCTGAAGAAGAAATTTAAAGAAAGCTCATGGACCTCAAAAGAAGAACTCGATGACACCATCTCAACCTGCAACTTGCTTAAATTATACTGGATATTAAAAACTATGGGGAAGCGGTGCAAACAGTAACAAAAGACCTCGCACACCAAGCCAAAAGTTTACAAATAATCCAGTTTAGGGTAGACAAGGGCCAGTAAACGCATAGGAGAATTGACAAGCTTATAGCTAAAATGGTCAGCATGGAGGACAGAAGCCATAGGAAAAATCTCTGCCTGTTCAGTTTACCAGAATCAGGTGACGGCTCGGAACCTGTAGGCTATTTGAAGGACAATCTCCCAAAATGGATACCAGCGACGGTATCCATTTTGGAAGATTGTCCTTCAAATAGCCTCAGTTTATTCTTGTTAAATTGTAGATTTGGTCAGGAAAAGGCAACAATACGACCAGGAAAAGGAAAGCCTTCAACCTGGTCATCCTAAAAAATTGTCTCCTTAGGCTTATAGCCTTTCCTAATTTACCCAGGTAGATTGAAGGTGACACACAATGACCAGAAACACATTTCATCTCTGTTCAGGAAGCTGAGAATTTCCTCCAATCATCACAGGAGGAACACAATATCGGTCCTAGCAGCACAGCTGAACATGACAGCAAAAGACGACGACCAAGTGGAGATTATTTCCACAATGGACATTTCTAATTTTGTAAAATTAATATTATGTGAATCTAACTACATGCGGACATCCTCTTCCCCTTTATTGTGTAGATGTGGGTAAGGGCTCACTAATGTCACCATTTTGCTTTCATAGTTATCTATTTAGAGCTAAAGCTGTTGCGTGTATCTCTTTGTAATAGGTAGAGGAGCAGTATTTTTATGTGGGTGTTCGTGTTTTGACTTATTTGGTATGTTTAGCTAGTTATTAACTTGGAAAATTACTGGACGTAGATTGTAACTTCGCCACTACCGACTGTTCAACTGTAGATACTTCTCAAGTTAGCCCTTGACTGGTCTGCAGTGCTTAAACTGGATCTTACATTGATCACTGCTTGCTGGCCAACTAATAACCAACTAATATTTTCCCTCTTTCTATTTAATTAGCATTTCTACCTGTTAGCTAGATTGGTTAATTTAATGAAAGGAACTTGTCGAAGAATATTCCAGTTATCTATGTTGTCAACTGTCTGACTATCTAGTAATCTCTCATAGCCTGACAAACAATTCGTGTCGATTGAATTTTTTGAGTTGAGCTGAAACTTGCAGCAGAAGTGTCGTGCTACTAGATGGTGTTTCAACACTTCCCTCCCTTGTTAAATTCTGAATTATTAATTCTTAGTGCAGCTTAAAGAAAAACTACAATAATCAGTGATAAGTAAACTCTCAAACTATTTGCGAAACAACAAAGTGTTTTCTATCTGGCAATTGCATAGCCTTCTCATCCAGTTTGAATTAAGCTCGGAGTAAACAACTTAATGATCTCGAAACTGAAACTGGATTTACAGAAAACGATCGCAAACAAAATTTTACTGAGCATAGAGCTAATTATCTTGCGGCACTCAAAGTGCAATCAGTATATAATACTATATAAGTCAGAGGTGGATGCAAATACTATTCACTGCAATACAAGAACCTTACCCCGATTGTCAGTGGAAGAAGCACAATCACTTGAAGCGCCTATTACTATAGAGGAACTAAAAGCCGCAGCACAGTCCATGCAGAGGGGGAAACACCCCGGTCTTGACGGCCTGACACCAGATCTGTATTTACCAATCTAGGATTTGGTGGGACATTCAACTCTGCTATCTAATCTACGCTATTCACACAGGTTCTTTTCATAGAGACCAAAAAAACTGCTCTTATTACTTTACTACAAAAAAAGAGAGATAGACCTCTAGACTGTGCCAGCTATTGTTCCATATCCTTAATTTGCTCTGATTTAAAACTTTTTGATAAGGTATTACCCTCTCAAATGGAACCAATGTTAGGGAAATTAAAACACTATGACCAAACTGGTTTTATCCGTGGTCATTTTGCCGCAGACAATGTTGGCTGCTTCATATAATAAATATGTAAGTCTTGCACTTTTGTCTCTCTCAATGCTGAAAAGGCATTTGATCAACTGGAATGGAGTTACATGTGGTCAGTGCTGGAACCCTTTGGTTTTGGATCCAAATTTCTCACCACAGTACAGATACTATATAATACACCTACAGCCTCAGTATTGACAGGACAATATCTTTCTCCTTTTGTCTTGAGTGGGGTACTGAACAGGATTGTCTATCATCCCCATCTCTCTTCTGTTTGTCCCTTGAACCTTCTGAGAAATCCAACAAAACAGTCTTATCTCTCCGATTAGCACATTTGGCTACAAAAATTTAATATTTTGCTGTACTGTTCAAATATTGAACATTCTGCCCCCCATATATTGGATGTATTTAATACATTTAAAAAACTTGCAGGATATAAAATAAATTGGCTGAAATCAGTACTTTTTTCACTCAGTGCTGTAGCCAGGAAAGTGAAGATAGCACCAGGTATCCCATTAGGCTTTTCATTTATGTATCTGGGCATAAAAATATTCCCATCACCTTCTAAAATTTGTAAAGAAATCTGGAAAGGTGGAGTTCTCTAGAAATATCATTGTAGGGTAGGGTGTCCACTATAAAAATGAATATATTCACCTATTTCAATATAAGTCAATATATTGTTATATATATATATATATATATATATATATATATATATATATATATATATATATATATATATATATATATATTTTATTTTTTTTTTTTTTTTTTTTTACCCCTATTAAAATACTTTGAAATACATTCATTGATTTCAAAATTTAACTGGGGCCCAGGATATGTCTTTCCATTTTACAATGTTTGAAACTTCTTTGAGTTCTGGCTGTCCCTAGCTGTATTACTGGCTGTCCCTAGCTTCTAGCTGTATCACTTCAGACATGGATGGATTCAAACTCCCTGATCCCTTGGCGTCCAATAGAACAGGCATCAGTAAAATCCCATAGACTTGAGGATTTCCTGTTTTCAGGGCTAGGAAAAATCTTTGTCCCAGGTTAGGCCCAATTGTATTTAATTCACTCAGCGTCTTTAAAAAAGTTGAAATGATAATGAGAGGTTCATTGAAATTTAGATGGTCATCACCACTCTGGCAATATTTTAATTTATTATCTGGTGGTCAGCCATTTAGTCATTCACTCTGGGCAGCCCAAGGAACATATATTTTTGCAGACATCTTTAATGAACACGGTTTACAGTCTTTTCAAGATATCAGGGCTAAATTATCCCTTCCTGGGACATCGATATACTTATTTTTGCAATTAACAGCCATGAAAGTATATGGCATACCACGGGACCATCCTCCAGCAAGACATCCTCTGCTTGAATGGATAGACCCGTCCATTCACTCCCAGGGACTGGTTTCAAAATTTACAAAAGTTTTGCAATCATCTTACCCCTGATTGGAAAACTTTGGTAAAGTTTGACGATCACGTCAAAGAATCCCTCACACCATTTAATTTGTTTGAAAACAATTAATAGAGCCTATACTACGCCATGCAAAAGATTCATAATGAAGCTCATTCCAGATCATAACTCATATATGTAAAAACATGTCACCTGGTACCTTTTTACATATGTTTTTGGATTGCCCCAATATAGCGAATTTCTGGACATATGTTAATACTGTTACAGCTGAACTTACAAAGACACAATTTGTACCAAATCCCTCTCTAACTTAACAAAGAGCCTGCTTAACAAAGAAAATATTTGCTTGTTTTACATCTGCTAAGAAAACAATTCTAAGATTATGGATTTTACTTGATCTTTCAATGTGGAGGTACTGGATTCTGACCCTTCAAGAGATTGTTCATCTGGAACACAGTACTGCAAAATTTAAGAGAGCTAAAGCTTCAACAATACAGGCGTGGAAAGAGATGCCCTCAGCCATCGCAGACTTTATTTACTTAATTACTCATTTGTTTAATATTCTTAAATTTGTAATATCTATGTAGGCCTTGATAGCAGTCAACAGTTTAACTAAAACAAGCAAGCCAAGCCAAATTGTCAGTGTTGGCCACTTATTAAAGCTTTTGTCAGTGGTCAATTGCGACAAGAAATATCCAAGCTTCATAGCTTTATGAAGAATATATGAGAATATAAAACAATATAAGGTGGGCTTAACAGCTGATATATTAGGCAGTGCGTATGTATTTATATTGTTGGGTTTATACTGAATTAAAAAAATATCAAGGTCTATGTTTATCAGGTGTACTGATCCAAGTAATGCCAGGTAATATCAGAATTGCTATACATATTGCAAGTCCATGACAATGTTGTGCCTTTCTTCTTTCTTGGCCTTCTTACCGAACAAATACTGATCCACCAAATCAGGCAAACCCTGAAACATTTATAGGAAGCCAAGGCGTCTTTGCTTATTCTATGCTTGTGATAGCCCTTACAGGCCTATGATTGATCAACAGTCTTATTTCTTTTGTTATGTCGTTTAAACTTTCCATGCATTTAAAATGGTTTATGCCACTCAACTTATAGTCTATCGTTTAAGCCACTCCTTTTACTTGGGGTGAATGTGGCTAAATGGCAAGAGGCCACATTGGGAAGCTGAATTTGCATGAGGTGGGTGTGTGGCACAGATTACTAAGCACAACTGGGGAATCTGTTCAATTGGGAAAGTTCAAAATTCCATCCAGAAGTTGATCACCAAGTTATCAAACTTTTATCTTCACTGACCTTTATGCAGGGCTACTCCCTGCATTCTACCCTTCCACTATTACATCCCCCCACCCCAACCCAGCAACAGTGAGTCCTGTTGCCACCTGCATCAAGTGGAAATGGCCACTAATGAAAGTGATGCAGTAGGCATTTCTCCAGAGCTCTACTTTCACTGTTCCTTCTTTTGCAAACTTCTTTTTCTTGTGCATGCAAACAGGGCTCAGTCTTGTTGTCTGCACTGCCTGAAAATAAATTAATTGCAAAAGGGGCACATGATGTGGCTGCTTATCTTACAAAATTCAAACAATTTCATTCATCATTGTATGGTATGCCTGTGTAGTCTCATAGAGGTACATTATTGCAGTTGTTAAAGTGTATGTAATTCAGTCGGGCAGACAAGGCTAATTTTAGCATTTAGGAAGAATGGGATTCATGGCAGAATTATAGGTTGGAAAACACAGCTTAAAACACAGTGAAAAATAATAAGATGAAAATGCAAAAAATAACCTGGATGATCCTCTAGAATTCTGGATTAATGTTTGAGGGCAGATGAGTCTTTTTTTGGTGTAATGCATGTCCATATCTATCAGAAACCAAAGACTGCATTCCACAACAAGAACCTCGCACCTACAGGGTGATACCACAAGCATGGTGGTTGTAGTGTAATGGTTTGGGATGCTTTGCCGTCTTAGGGCCTGGACAGCTTGCTAGTATTGGCTGTACCATAAATTCTGCTATCTGTCAGAGAATTCTACAGGCATAACTTTGTGCAGTGTGACAATGATTTAAAACACACTCGAAAGTTACATTGGGCTGAACAACAATAAATGTGAAGTTCTGGAATGGCCACGTCAGGTCCAGACCCTGACTCGATTGAAGTGCTAGGAAAAGGCCTAAAATGATCAATTTGTTATTGATAACCCACCAGTGTTACGGGGGTGAAGCAGTCCTGCATTGAGGACTGATCAATAACTATAGGAGAAGTTTGGTTGCAGTCATTTTTGCTGAACCTCACATATGATCACTTTTTCACACAGGTGCTCTGAGCATTGCATAATTAAAATAAGTAAATGAAATATATGCATGAGCATTTTGAGTAAATTATTCACTCAGGACAGTTTGAGTTGATAACTTCATCACATTTTGTATCAGAAATGAAGATAATTAGGCAAAAGGGCAGATGCTGCATATATACTGTGATAGAATTTCCTCAAGTCCACTGTTCAGCTTTTGTGTCGGTGACCAGATGAAAATAAGGAAATGATATAGTACTCGTTGCCTGATAAAAAGATTTTCAAAAAGCATCTCAAAAGCATTGACATTCATAACAGCCTGCTTAAAACAGTTCTTTCTAGAGTACTTGAGAGGCTCTCAATGCAGCCATAAATGGCACCCTTAACCACCTTGGTAAACAAAAGCCCTGTGCAAGAGATGCTCACTGTTTTCTGAATGGCTCTACATCTGTGCAAGATGTTGCCATAATTGGATGCAGTAGTTTTAATCACACCAAACATCCGTAATGATCAGCGACTGTGCTACCGGTCTGAGGCTCCCACTCCATCTCACCTGTGCAGCAGTCCGATTTACATCAGAAGCATAACTATGGGCGCTACATTGCCTAGTATCAGGTCTGATCAAAGGAAATTATTGTTGCTGGAAAATGCAGCATGCCCATTTTTTTTAAGGTTGTGGGTGTTGGGCACAAATTAGTAAGCAGGGCTGGGGATTCAGGTTTTTAAAATATTGGGAAAGTTTAAAAACAAAAAATAATCAATATGTAAATGTGTTGATAAAAAGTGCATGCTGTGTGTGTGTGTGTATGTATGTGTGTGTGTGTAGTAGTGAATGAAAGTCAATGAATTTAAACTCATTTCTATATATGTATCTGCAGTTGATTATAGTGTTACTTA
The DNA here is from genome assembly GCA_022829145.1 of Albula goreensis. Classification (NCBI taxonomy): domain Eukaryota; kingdom Metazoa; phylum Chordata; class Actinopteri; order Albuliformes; family Albulidae; genus Albula; species Albula goreensis. The sequence goes on from CM040758.1 coordinate 4,775,392, forward strand.
CATAAATGTGGGGGTGAAGAAAGATAAAGAAGGGCATATAGTTTCAATTTTTAATCTCAGGATCTGGCTCAAGGACCGAAGATACTGCATGTACACAGCCTACATTGTGTTTTTATCACACCTTTGTCCTCCTATGCACAGAACTTTAACAGTATTGTCAGATATCCTGCAGATTTTTAATCTACTGCACAGACTAGTTTTAGAATATTCTACCACTGGCCCATTTGTGCAGTAAAATATACACGATTAAATGGTGTCATGTGATTGGATGACGCCCAAGTATAAAAACGTTGAGACGGCAATGCCTTTATGGAAGGTAGAAATCGGGGGCGATACACCATAAATAAATTGTTGTGGGATGACAAACAGGAGACTTCGCGGAGGACACATCACCAGCAAAACCAGAACAAGATGGTTTCAGGGAGAACACCTGCCCCAGTGCGTTTGTGTAGGACTTGAAAGTGGCTGGGATTTTTTTATTTGAATATTTTTAGGGATGTTTAGAGTCAGCTTCAAATGCACTGTAACGGAAACATTGGCTAATACTTTCCGCCACTTTCCCTCCCCTCAAAAACGTTTATCATTTACCCGAGCATTTCATCTGTGGGGTCACACTGAGTCATGCTCATTCTTCATATGGAACTCTCACCTCTGTTTTAAGTCACTGAACTGGTGAAATGTGGTAGAGAACTACTAGGATAACCTGTTGAATGTATCGTGCTAAGTTACTTAGTTTCTGCTAAGTTTTCCAAAAGTTATCACTTTCTTGCTTAATTTGCATGTTGTGCACAAACATGTTCCTGCTTCAAGGTATTGACCTTTTCGTAGAACAATAGTACAAAACAACAGCATTAAAGCAAATTTGGTGTGTCTGGGTTACTCTTTCACTCTTTTCAAGATTATCTGGAATTGTTTTAAAATATTTTCCACCTTTCCACCGCCAAAACCGAAGGGCGTAATCAAACCCACAACCTGCTATCCGCTCTCATACACTCAGAAAGAAATGGTCATGTCTTTGAATATTTTCATGCCTTGATTTCTATTGGTATTTCTCACTCTGAAGACGTAATGCCAGTTACTTACATGCTTACGTATTGCGTAAAACGTAATATGTAAGCCTGGAACTAAGTCCTGGGGGCCTCTGTATTTGCTGGTTTTTGTTACAGTCAATCTGTTGATCACATAGCTTTTTAGTTGTATATGTCTAAGTTCTACATAACAGCTCCTCATACATTGCAACTTTGGCTTGCTGGTTTCTTCATGGCATCCATCGCTATTTCTGATATAATTTCACTTAAAGGATCGATCATACCACAAGACATTAAGGGGTCATTTTGCATAGATCCCAAATGAGATGTGTTATTCTGTGCATGAACCTAAAGCAAATGACATCATATCATTTCAACACACCTGACAGTCTCACTTTTTTAAAAAACTATGTATTGCCTACACCATCATGAAATATGTGTAGTTGGTAAACAAAATTTATCTTTGAAATGGAAAAATGAAAATCAAAAACCGATCCCTAAGATATCGTTAGACTGTTTTTATAGTAATTGTAGTGTAATAGAATATGTGCCGTAATAGTTTAAGTCCATAGTTGGTGTTTGCCTTTTTATAGTGACTGAATATTGAAAGGATATGTATGGACTACATTTCTCATGAAAATGTAATGACACTTCAACAAGGCCTATGGAGAGGGCCTTTGTTTAAAATACTCCTGTTTGACTGCATTGTCCTCCTCTACTTTGTAAAATTAACATTTAAAAAAGGGTATGGCAATGCATACCTTCTTACAGGCATTCCACATTTTATGCCTTTATCCATTAAAATCTGTGGGAGCTGAAAGTGTGATGCCATAAGCTTGGCACTGGTTGTACTCCCATCAGTGTTGGCACCTAAAAGTGCACAACTGCACATGTTAGTACTCACCAGTCGTGGACATGCACCATTTAGTAGCTTTAATGAAAGGGAAAAAATGTACAGGTAGATGACGGAATCTGGGCATGATGTCACAACACTGTCAACGTTACCATTGCCCAGTCGTGTTCATGAGGGACATATCACAGGTATGCATCCCATGCAACTCTGTTGGTAATGTTTCTGTTGAACCACTAGAGGGCAGTATAATGCAAGCTTAAGACAAAAAATAATTGTACTTTCATTATTGTCCATCATGAACAGACATAGATATTAAGTAGGGGTTTACAGCTTCCATCATCAGTTGTGTACTGTCAACATTGTATGAAGAAACTAACAGAAGTTACAGAGTCATTATACCCTGTGACTAAGATGTGTCTAAAATACTATCATGTGTCTAAAATAATTTGATGATCGTAGTTCCTCAAGTTATATTTTTGGAAATGTGAAACTAGGCCACTAGTTGTAAACAGTGTAACTGTACTTTGTGATGGGGAAGAAGGTTTCATTGAACCAAAAACAGGAGGAGCTATGATTTAGTTACTCAGTGATTTTGGCCATTGACCACATTTGCTGTGGAGGGAAAACAGTTTCATTTGTTCATATAAGGCAATAATTGACAGCTGAGTGCTGCTCCATCCTAATGGGGTTTATGAAACCTCATTTTAATCATCACTAATTGCACTGACCTTCACTGGTGTTTGTTTTAATGAGCCGGTTCATTTTTTGCTTTGTTTGGTTTTATTTAACAGTGGCATGTTAGTGAGCCTGTATGTGAGGTCAATAAGCCTGGCATGTACCCCACAGATGACAGATTTTATTGTCAGATAGGGTCCTGTCACTATATTGCCCACTATAAAACAAGTGACCTGGAAATATCCAGTAAATAACCGCGTATATAACTACATAAATACCTATTTCAGATCCTCAAACTAATCATGTGAAGCATACCTTTAGGACTTAAATAATTCACATACAGTAATGCCATATACTCACTTCAGCCCTTGTTCCCATAATCATTACACTCTAAAACAACTTGTTAACAAGTTATTTGAATAAAAATGTATTGCTAAATTGGAGTGTTGAACTGCTGACTTAAAGATCTGAAAATGAACATTTGAGTGAAGACATTTCAGAGTTTTAGACATTTAGACATGTATTTGTTTATTTGGAAATTGCAAAAAAAAAAAAAAACTAACCACAACGTTTAGTTATATGGATTTATTATGCTTACATTGAAAGATAGCATAAGTAATAAAAAGTAAAAAACATCATTAACCATATAATTAAAATGTGTGTCAAATCTTTAATTGCTGATTGAATTTCAAATTTATTACATCAAAAAAAATCTGATCACTTAAAAAATCTTGATAGAATAACTGTCCTTACAGTGGATGAATTGAAAAAAAAACTTAATGATGTTAAGATTGAATTGCATCATTCAATAGGAACTCCTGGGGACAAAAGTTCAAAGATCTGTTCATTTTTCTCTATGCTTTGGCCCTTAAATTGCACCTTGTGATGAAAATGATGGTGAATTGCATTGAGTGCAGACCTCAGAAAATGAAGAGAATCACAAATACTTGAAATGCTTTTATTAATAAATAAAAATATTCTACAGTAAATAATTAAGAGAAAAAAACATCTTGTATACAGTATTTTGTATAATGATACAAACCATTTTGTATCTCATTATGAGATAAGTTTTGTTTTTAATTTGAGACACAAAGCTAATTTGAATCTCAGTACCTGTAAAAGATAAGCAATGTGGTTCTCTAAAATAAATATATGAATAAATAACACCTTTAATAAATAAGATAAGGAATGAGTAAAAGCATGACTGAGACATTTCACTAATAAATAACAAGAAAATCCCTAAGCTGCAAGTAACTGGAAATGCCTGTAGGTGGCACTAAAGGAGTTTTTAATGACTGCGTAGGTTGACAGCCCTATACAGCTAATGCCAGATGCTGTAAAAGAATGATTTGCTTGATTCCATGGTGCTATACTGTTCATAGTAGTCAAAGTTATTGAGAAAATAAATGTATTTTAGTCTTACATTAGGGTTGGATGTTCATGGCATTCTTCCTGTACTTTCAATTGCAGACAATGACCATACTCAGCAGCAGGAGAAAATAAATACAATTCAAAAATAACATTTTGGAAAAAAAAAACAAATTTTTTTACGTAGATAAATAATAAATAACAGTCAAGCACTGACAAATTAACACAAGTTTGTCCCCGGAATCTTGTCAGTGAAGTAGTGTTTGTGAGATCCTTTATGCATCGGGCCTCCATGTCGCACAAGACTGGAAAACAGTATTTACAATGTTAATATTTTCACCACTGACAATGAAATAATTCTATTGCAATTTATTAATAGCCATTGCATCACTTATCAAGGTGATTTTGTATAACTTACCCTCTGAAGTAGTGTCTCGAGTGCTCGGATGAACTCATTGCTGTTTCTCATGGGGTACTCGTCACAAGCTGGGCAGGCTACATTCTGTAAAACAGGTGTCTGTTATGCTTCTAGAACGACCTTATGAGCAGTGAAACTTAACAATATATAACACTACCATGACAACAAAAACCTGTCAATGAGAAAAACTGCAAATAAGACCATTGTGTAAGATTGCTAGTTGGTTCTCTTTAAATGAAGGAGATGTTTTCTTAAGTATACCTCTATTTTTATGCATGAGGGGTAACAACTGAAAGACACTCACCTGTGTTTCACACTGTTTTGAATCCATGCTCTTTTTCTAAAACAAGAATAATAACATCATTAATTACCTAATTGAGTCATTTGACACATTCAAAACACACTAAGGCCCACAGGTATCCACAGGGAAAGATCTGTTAATGCATTACACTAAACAGTAAAGCACAACAACAGAATGAACAACTTACAATGTTGGTTTTTCGTAAATCCCTCACTATTTTTTTTTCGAGGGACCGAACGTTTCCTGTCGTGTTCAGTTGAGGCAGACGTTGGCTGAAGCAGACAAGCGCAGAACCAAAGCAGCATTCCTATGAGAGAGGAGAACACATTAATCAACAGTCAATCAATTATACAATGTCACCGTCTCCAATACACGTTAACATTTGTTAGCTGTTCAACACTTTGAAATTGCAGCCATGCGGCAGGAAGTTCTACCATGATTTAAGAAAAGAGTAATGACTGGAAGAAAATGGTGCACTTCAGGACTGCTGTGAAAGCAGAAATGCGCGGTGATCAGGTGGGTCTGTGGGTTTAGCATGAAAAGTGTTGGTGTGACAGAGTGAAAGTACCTCAAATGGTTCGTCGTTGGACAGTTTTAATAATCTCACTTTCTGATTGCATTTCAAGCTTCAAATGGCTTCTCCACAAATAAAAAATTGTATTGAATAAAAACTTTTCTGCTTATCTTGTTGAGGGGTGGAAAGCCTTGGTTCAAATACTAAAGAAATATTTCATAGGGAATTACAGTTTCTGAGTAAAGGAAAAGGAAAGCAGGAAACAACTGTGAATGTCTTAATTATTAATTTTTTTTCTTTTTACAAAGAATGCCAATTTCATCTGGCATTCTTTGTAATACACAGAAAGTGGCTTAAATAATTCAGTATATCAGACAAGATCAGTATGGTCTAACCACTTCATCTAAGATTGTATAAATTATCTTCTTGCTTAATCTTTGCACTTACATGTTTTGTGAAGGCTTGTGTTGCCTGTGCACTGATTGTAAAGAAATAATTTCATTGCAAACCACATACATGCTTCTAGGTGGTGACTCATCATGTTTCTCGAAAAAAAGCACACACTGCTGTGCTAACCAAACTGTGACTCGGTTTCATTCTGACACTCTTAACCATGCCTCGTTGTCCGCTTTCATTGGTTATTGTTTTTGTCTTCCTTAACGGCCAAATATTAATTCCCATGTAGCTATTAATTTAGGAAAACAGTAATTTCATGAGCAGCATTTTTGAGAGATCAAAGATATTAAAGTTAAAATTGACATAAATAGCTTTTTTATTATGTTGCAACTGTACATTGCAGATTTTGTCACACTTTCAAAAAGAGCTGGTGATATTTCAAGTGGTGCATCATTAGCATTAATACTGTTAGTCAAAACATTTGTCTGAAAATAATATGCAAAGGCCCTCTACATAAAGAGTAGCCAGTCTTATTAATTTTCATTTGTGTTCTGTTGAAAAGCATAAAAATGCAAGAAATCATGTTGTAAACAAAACCAACATTTCCCATAACTGACGTGCCCTTTAGTATTTCATGTCAGGTCTTTCACATCTTATATGAATAAATGGATCACATTGTTTTTTGCTAGAGAATCAATTCTCCAAAAAACACTTTGATGAGTTTGTTTTTCCTTTCACTGTTATTCCCTCCTAAAGCTGTTGTTTTGTCTTCAAATGACAGACTGAGATAGTGTTTCATACGATACCCGTAACATCTGTACACCCACTGTGAGAAGAGTGGGAGAGCATTTAACTGTGACTCACTGTCTGAAGGTCTCTGAACCCACCATGATACAACAGCATTAGTTTTCTTGGGAATTCATTGTAAATCCACTCAGTAGCAATCACATGGTTACATTCAGTTTTCCTTATTTTGTTTGTTTCAAGTGAATATAATATTTGTGTTCATCTCTTCCAGCGTTCATCTCGAAATGTACATCTTAAAAATTGCACTTACCATTATGTCATCTGTACTTGGAGTATTCAAGACTGAATCACTATTATGCTGTAAAAAGAAAATGAATAAAAATAAATAAGCTTAAGAACAGCATATAGACTGATTTACATATCCACATTAACAACAATCTTAGAACCAAAATCCACCAGAAAAGTCCATTAAGGTAACTGACCAGCACACTTTTGTTCAGCGTCTTCAAATCCATCCTAATTTCATCCAGCTTCAACTGGGTTTGACTCAGTGGAGCGCCCATGACAACAGTTGCCACGATTACTAGAAGGCAACAGGTTAACAAATTCATTCTTCAAGTGCTCTGAAGTGAGACAAAGGTTTCTGATGTTTTGCAAAGGCTTTGATGATAATGTGTACAGGTACATACCTTACCTATATATATATGTATGTATTAATTCCTCTGGACACAGGAAAGCCACTCCTTCAAGCTTGGAAAACTGCAGAAAGTATGAATGACTAATTCATTTTTCTTTTCCACTGGCCAGCTCTACGTGAGTTCAGAGGTGTGTGTATGTGCGCACGCGTGTGTGTGTATGTGTGTGTGTGTGGGGGGAAGGGGGGGTAGCGCTGTACTTGTGTGAATGCAGAAAAAAAAAAAAAAAAAAACATGCGCAATGTGCACACCAGACAGGAAAGTAGAAAAATATGCGAGTACCCGTTTTCATTCTGAATCAGCGTCCTATCTCTGGGTGCTGACTTAAGGTACCAGACCTCAAATGTATCTAAACAAAACAAGGTAGACTTTTTCTGCTCCGGCCTCCCACACAAGCCTACCTGTCTCAACGAAAACACACAGTCATTCAAAGACTACCGCGATGACTACAGTGGTGGCTGGGTTGGCATTTACATCTTCCCCTTTCTCTGCTTTGTGCTTCACTTTACATTCCTGCTAAAATTAAGCATTTTATCATATTGAGGAAGGGTGCCCCATGTTTTAACTATGAAAGGCCTTTTGATGTACACAGGTACACATATGCTTGCAGCTTTTTTCAAAAAATCACAGGCCAAGAGAAACCTATGTTTATCAAACGTAAAAGTCTCACTTCAGAACCATATCTTTCATGATTAAAAAAAGCTGAAATTAGAAAATTTGAATATGAAAAGTATTTCCAAGTAAAACATTATTTGCGTATGGCCTTAGAAATGATAGTCCTTTCACACTGCAGTGATAGAATCAGTATATAAATTAACTGGATATATTTCCCATAATCCTCCATTAAAACATTATATAATCCTGTAATAATTTGTCCAAAACATAAAGCCAAGCCAATTGACCCAGTTTTCACCCAGCACTTCAATCTGAACGCTAATCAATGTAAATCTTACCCCAGCAAAAATTTCCCTGATGATCATCAAACATTAAATTTCTCACCAATTGAAAAAAAAACACAATGGGTCAATTGCAGTTTATGAATTTACTTGAGACTTTCTGGATTCTCTGGCTTTAGATAAAGACTTTGGAAAGGTCAAGACAGCCTTAGTCCTGATCGCACTGTGTCCATCACCCTTTTTGTCCAGCCTTACCCACATTGTGATGGCAGTGAATATAATAAAATCACCTACAGGATTCTAAAGTTGACCATTAGCCTAATCAGTTCTAATAAGGAAAAAGTACTTAACTATTCAGTGTTTCGACTGTTATCTTTCACCCTGAATCTATAATGCTATTCATGAAGCATACATAAAAGATATGTACGTAAAAGATATATTTTTGTTCATGTTGTAAATGAATAGACACATACCGTATCGCACGTGTCTGTTTTCTTTAGTTAGATTCACAATATTTACCTAACTTGAACCTTGAAGAAAACTGGCATCTAAAACAGGTACCAAAAACACGTACTGATGAGTAAAAGGCCTGCCATTAGTCTATGCCTGTAGTCTAGATCAGGGCTACTAACGCCCAGGTCCTGAGGGCCTCAGTGTCAGCAGATAAATGAGTTAAATTTTCTTGCCTCCTAGACCACTGAGCAGTAAGTGAAATCAGGTGGTGGTGTGTGTGGTTGGAGCAAATACCTGTTGACACTGTGGCCCTCAGGACCTGGAATTGGTCTGGACAGTACCCAGCACTACAAAAAGTGTGGATGTGCATCAGCTGTTCCAAGTAATGGCAACTCTCTTCGTAAAAAAAGAAACTTCCTGATATCAGTTTGGAATTTACCTTTAAAGAAATTTCCACCTATGCCCCTTTGTTCTGCTGACATGACTTACCCTAAAAACTCTTTAGTACTTCACAGTTTTACTTTCTTCTATGGATTAATCTTTTGTTAAGTCTCCTTTTAGATTGTGTCCTAAATTTCGTCTCGGAGCTTTTAATTTACACACTACACACCAGTTTAGTTGCCACTCTCTTTCTACTTTTTCAAGTGCCTGTCATTGTCATTATTATGTTTTGGTGCCCAGAAGTAAACACCGTATTCGAAATGTAGTCTTAGGCATTGTATGGCATAGATATAACCTACTTTGATTTTTATTCAGTCCTTTTTCTGCATATTCAAACATCCTTTTGGCCTTTTTTTCGTGCTTCAGCACCCAGATCCTGACATTAGAGGAAGACTTGGGAGTAAGAGTCAGTCCCTCCAGGATTTCGTGATTTTTTTTTTTTTTTTTCTCAAAATGACAGATTTTGTGATGTTGATTTATACAAATTTAAACTGTACATATACAGGACTCGGAAACAAATGAAGAAGAGATGAAAATAACAGGCAGACAGATTAGATGTATGAACATTTTTCTTTTTTATTTTTTTGTATTCTTATGTCTTATGTCTACACGAAAACAGAAATAGCATACATTTGTGGACATCAGCTCATGTGGAAGTTTCCCACATGACATCTTTTAAATGTTCAAAATAACAGATGTTATTCTGAAAAACAAATCTCACTGGAAGGCTTAAATTAAAACATAAGTCATATACAGCTCATAGATGGGGATACACCCTATTAAAATTATGTTCACAGGCAATATGAAAAGCCACTAGCTGTCTCAGCTATCTATTTGCCATTTACCATGGATTAACAGGGTGATTGACAAGTACTTTTTCAGCGAATTACACAAAGCTTAACAAAAAATAGGCTACAGTATTTTATTTTATTAACTATAACTGTATTATGTGTATTATTGTATGATGCCTTGAAGTTTAAAAAGTATGTACCCCATTCTTCGGCATTACACAGCTTGTTTTCAGTGGAGCTATACGAAGATTGTAACGCCGATTAGCTGATTCGAACTAGATTGTTCAAATCAAGCTTCGATTGTAAGCTTTGCCCGGCCACCCCTTAGCTCTTTGCTCCACTCTCGTGAAGCACAGAGGAATGCTGTTCTGCTCTCGTGAAGCACAGAGGAATGCTGGTTTTTTGCCCTAATGTGTATCGGTAGATGGGATTTGGCCATTATTACTGGCGTCAGTCCATACGCGTGACATCAAATATGCAGTGTGACAGCAATGGCTGTGAGTGAGAAAGATTGTGCCACCAGCAGGAGGCGGAAATGAATTTTAATTTACCATCAAAGGCTTGTTTTCTGCCATTTATGAACCATTTATGTGGTAAATAAGCTGGAGGGACTGAGTAGTTGATCAGAGTTTAACAGGTTCTAGGATAAATTCATTAATCATAAATCATTACTCAAGACACAACAGCATGTTTTCATTCTTTTGTTTTCATTTTCAAGACCATTCTCTGAACGCTTGTGAGGCTTCCACTGTAAACCTGGTTAATAAATTCCAAACCCCTGGATTAGGCTGTGTAGTGACCCTATGTTTGAACTGACTGAAGTTCAGTCTTATCTGGGGTGAGCTGTGTGAACCTGGTTCTCCTTCCCTGTCATTCCCTTACAGTCTACCTGAGTCTACTTCTTTGATGGAATACTGCGTGGTATTTGCTGTCTGCAGTTCAGAGAGTCTGTGCATAACTTGGATCAGATAATACACTCTTCTCTAATTGCAGAAAATGGGAGAGAGAGAGGAAATGTCCTCTCATTCCTACATTAAGGGGAAAAATCACCATTGCCTTGCACGATGTGGGCTCAACTAAATAGGCCCCCCAAAAAGCTGGCTGTGGCCCAGGCCCTTCTACAAAATGTCTAGCGCTTTATCAGTTGTGGTCTTGAACACCTTTAGGGCCTCCAAGTTCTGGTTACCAATATCTCAATGTGCATAAAAATTTCTTAGATGCGGTAGCAAATTCCTAGTTCCTTGTTCCTTCACTGCAAATTTTAGTTTTTAAAAATTTCCACCTATGACTCCTGTGCTGCTGATATTCAAAATTTGGATGTTACAATTAAATACCGCTATGAATCATAACATAGCTATGCTAATGCTGTGGAGGTATTTGAATGACGTAAAAGCCCTGATCAGTGGGCTGACATGGATGTGACGTCATTGATATAACATACAACAGAGTACAGCATCTGCTAGTGATTGACACTTTGACCAGAGTTTACCACCAAGCGTAGGAGGTGCCAATCAGCTGTGGGTTCAGCTCAAGACAGCACACTATATTTGAAGTCCCATTCATTCACTGGTATAAACAGTATGTAGCCTACTGAAAAATCATTTTTCATGCAAGGGAAAGGTAGGTCAATCCCAGGCCTTCCATTGGTCATCTAATTTGTTGCACATGAGGGATAATTGAAGGGAAAGATTCCATGTATTCCGATATGTAAAAGTAAGTCAGAGAGAAGTAACGCTGAAAAACAGAAGGCGATTTAAAACTGAAACTTGGGGAACTCCAGTTAAGAGAGCAGTCAAGAGAGAACTTCCAGTCTGACAGGAATCTTAAGCAGAAGTAAATATTCTCATTTTAAATTGAGTACATTGCCCTCCCCTGTAAATAAATAATAGATTATTAATCATTAAATAAATCTTTTTTTTTTAAAATAGAATAAAAACGTTTCCTGATGTACCACAGAACCAAATTGGGACATTGTCTTATCAGCTGGTTGTGTCACATGTTTTATGACAACAGATGCATTCTTAAATCCAATACAACGCTTGTAGAGCGCACTGGGCTGAGAAGCATAGTGTGTTTTATTGTATATGAATTAACAAATGGTCAACTGGAAGACAAAATCAGAATGAAGACAGGGAAGATGTTAGAGCCGTCTTAATGACAGGTATTCCTGTGTTACTCACTCGAGGTGGTTGGCAGCAAGGATAATAATGTAATGAGGATTCACTTAGACGGTATGGAAACAACTCATTGCAATTACCCCAATGACTACAAAAATCACAAAATCTAGGTGTCAGCAAATGGAGCATGCCAGCAAATAGCGGGCATAACGTTCTGAATTTACAAATTGTCAAAAGCGTACCAAACGGCATGCCAAGCACTCAGAATTGCAGTCTTGTAAATACATAACTATATGCATTGAAACAATACTGTGGTCCCCATTCCAGTGACATCACTGTAAATTTGCTGAAATCACATGGATTCTCCGAGACTCATTTTTGTCCATGCTACATCCACTCTTATTTGACATATTCCACTGGAGGGCATGAAACCATGACATCAAATCAGGTTTGCAATGATTCTCGATACCACACTCCCCTAATCCCAACCCAAGATTATGGTTTTGTTTCCCTCACTGATAACTGATAAAATGGTGTCTCACTGTCTGGAGGCTATGAATGTTGAACTCCAGAGAGACCAAAATTCTTTGAAAGGAACTCTGTTATCACTTTAACCAAAGGTGGAAGTGAGGCCATGACGGGGCACGAAACACGACCTCTCTCTCCCTCAGCGGAGTGGCTTGTTGAACACAGGAAGCTGTGGGTGGGGGCTGGGCCCTCATTGCCGTTTTACTCTCACAAACTTAGGTGGGGAATCTCTCTCTCTGAACCATAATGTCATCAAAGGGGAAACAGCCTCTTGCGTCGAAAGCGAGGGATTTCGTTATGGGCAATAAAATTCCATTGCCAGGGAATGCCTCTGGTACCCTAGACTAATGATGACAAACTTTGGAAAGTGGGTCTCTGCTGGCCTGGCCTTAAACAGAAAATGACTCATGGAAGCTAGCTCTGTCACTCCTGTTACATGATTTGCTCACAAGCCTCAGGTTTCACATACTCAGGTTTGTTAGCAAAACCTTGCAACCAGGACATCCCTGGAGCAACTGAGGTGCTATCACTGTGAATCCAAGCCCAATGGTCTTAGCCACATTCCAGTTTCATTCACACAAATCACTCATTCACATAAAAATGATCACTTTGCTCTGATCAATATAGGAGTAGTAAACCAAGATATGAGGTAAACGCCTAAATACTTTGCAGGGAGCTGGACCACCACAGGTAGTCAGCATGGCTAGAAAAAGCATTCTGCAGTCTACCAATGTCTGAAACTCTGCAGGAGGAATTGCACCACTCCTCTGAGAAAGTCACCTAACCTGTGCCTAGTTAGTTAGTAATGGAAGTTGAAAAGCACTGGGCTAGATTCAGTCAAATCTATATAAAGGTATATGCCGTTCACTCAAATCAGAATTTACATCATTCCCATGTGTTTTATTGGAAACAGTAATTAAGAACTTTGTGTTGTGTTCTTTTCACTGTAAAGCAGAGTAGCATATACCCTTGAGAAGACTTTGTATGTTTGATGGAATCTAGACTTATTGTCTTAAGTGTAGTTCTAGGTTCTCCCATTAATGCTGAATTAGATTCAAGTCTGGTGACTGGAGATTTTTTTCATGATCATCAAACTGCTTGCCAAGAACCCATGCTCTGTGGATAGGGAAATATTTAGGGCTTAGTCTTTGTAAAAGACCCCTCTCTTTTGCAAAGAAATGCTTTAACATGATGTTTCACTCTATAACAACAGGATTGTCACTGATGTTGTGGTTGGGCAAAACAGGATGCATGAATAATTTACCTGGTATGGTGCAGCTACTTGAAGCCTTCAATACCCTTTATTTTTAGTTCTCGACCTGTCCTTTGTGCAGTATATTGGGGCTACCTGATGGCAACCGACTGAGATACTGGGTTCCAGTGCAGTGATATGGCTGGCAAATACATTTTGTGCAATGTTGCAACAATATGGTAATATTGCTATGTTGGAAAGGCAAATGAGGGGAAGGGCTGGACGAAGAAGGGGATTTTACTCAGCTTTGTAAGCACTCACATTACGTATAGCTTCCTGTAATGCCTAATTTGGAGGAGTGGCTCAACATTTGCATGACTCAATTGCCAAAAGTCAGTACAAAAGTGGATGTGGGCACTGTGGTGAACATAACCCCTTTCCAACAGGCAAGAGAGCTGTGCAAACAAACACTGCAATACAACGCAAGCAAACAGTGGAACACCTCAAAAGTACTATGCACCAAGACTTTCCTTTGACACGTAATGTGGGTCTTGACCAATGTGTAACTGTGCACTACTCTAACACAGCACAGCATGTCATGTTATGTAAGCCTTTTTGTTGCAAGTTTTTTTTAAGTGGAATCAAATTTTGGCTGGTGGAATCAAACATTTTTTGATTGGCGGTATCGCCCAGGAGATGATCATAACACTCATCTGATTGAGTGGCTGCCCTTGTCGCCGATGGCAGTAACAATATTTTGCCACTAGAGGGCAAGAACCCTGAAAAGCTGAGCCAGAATGTGATGATAGCAAGGAGAACTCCCACGATAGATGAGGAGGAAGACTCATGGAGGAAGCTTATCCTTCCCTTGATGGCATAGGACAAGTGTAAAAGCTTGAGGGGCTCAGAAAAGGAGGCAGGGGAGGACGAATGGTGTCTAATGGCAACTTAATGGTCTGATGGACCGAACAGCTCCAAGCAGGGGCCAAAGAACCAAGGTGGAGACAAGAAAGAGGTGAAATTTGAGCTATGAATCAGATTTACAGCATACTGAATCAGACATAATAGTAGAGTAGCACCAGCGTGTTTGCACCAGCTGAAGTAAATTTAGGGCAGTAAAACCACTAAGTGAGAAGGACAGGTTGAATGCCATGGGGGCCCTGTGGAACTGTCCCATCGCATCAGCAGTAGTCATAATAAATGTTGTATTAAATGTTAGTTCCTCACCATTATGCACCAGAAATGTCTGTCATTTGGGCCTTTCCTTATCATATGCACCAAATGAGTATAGGACAGACTGAAGGGATATGTTTCAAACAATGTAATAAAAAATGTATACTTTCTCTTGTATTCAATTAAATACATTTCAGCATTGATTTGCTGAAGGACTGCATGCATAAAACCACATGCAAAACATTTACCACGCACAAAATAATTTCCAAGCTGTTGTAGAAGTAAGCTTTTAATTCAATTCGCAAGGTGTGAATGGGACTGGATGTCTTAAATTGGATAGATACATTGATTGTTCATTTTTACTGATTATCTCATGAAGGAATGTGCAATATTGGGCGCCCCTGTGTTCATCCACAAGAATAGTGGGAAGAGGTCATGCAAAGCCATGCAAGGTGGGTTACTACACCTGAAAGCAATTTTGGGAAAGGAAATTGCCTGTGCATTTTAGTATAAATGGGAAGCATATAGAAATGACATCTACAAATCTATGAGACAATGGCTATCACTGTGGCTAGAAGGAGGCATTGTAGCAATCAGAGAGCACAGTGTAGAGAATGGGTATTTTTCACTCATTCAACTCTTTTTGAAACATCATCAACATTAAATACAGTTGATCTGTAAATCAACCCCTTAGTCCCTCTAGCAGGCATGTGCAACTCAACCCAAAGGGACTTGAGTCTTTTCAATAGCATTTTATCTTGTAGCTAGAATGAAAACGAAACATGGCAGATCATATTGATTTAAAATTTCATTGTAAAATGGTATTGGCTTGTTAAGACGGAAAGATGGTGCAGTATTCAAATCTAGAGAGTCATTTACAATTTTTTTTATCTTTTAATGATATGACACACATCATTTTGGCAATATTGAAGTTAAAAAGGCTACTGTAGAATTTTTTTGTTTGTTTTAACTATCAGCTGCGAGATTAACATTTAGAATAAGGTCTTACAATTCGACTATTCACAACCAAGACAACATCCATATATGGATCTGTGTCAAATAACATTGTCTTGAGGTTTGGGCCCCAAACACATCATATCAACAATGTTGCATTTTCTGTGATCCATTCATGTATATGTTTAAAGCAAACCTCTAATTTTGCAATTTGTCACCGCAATTCATCCTGCTTAATAACAAAATAAATAGTTAAAGATGTTTATTATCTATATAGTAGCGAAAGTGTACACCATGTTTTAAAATATTGTATCAAAAGCAGCACAGCGGATCACTGTGTGGGAATAAGATTCAGCTCCGTGAGGGACTGCAGCACATGAACTGCATTCAGAAGTGTTGTGACTATCAGTGCTGAGTGTTTTGTCTATGCAAACATTTTATCCCTTCCCCTTTGCCCTCAGGAGGATGCTGCCCCTTAATTCCCATGCGTGTCAAGTAGAGGGTATAAATAATAGTACAAAAAGCTTAAACAAAACCTGTCTCTGTGCTATGACTGCAAGTTTCACTATTATCTCTCATTTTCAAAAATGATGCCAATCTCTGAGTTACAGCTTTCTGAGGTATCTTAAAAAGAGAAGGTTAGACAATTGGAGGTTTTGTGATTATATTTATTTGAATTTTCCTATTGAGAATCGCTTTTGAGGAATAGTCTGATGACAAATTGCAAGTATCTAGTTAGGGTTACTCCAGGAAGTAGTTCTTTATTTTTTGTTGTGGAATTAGTAAATTACTTGTAGACATACATCATGTAATTATAAAACTTGCTTAGCTGTGGGATCCCTGTCCTGGTAAGCATTTGTTCTCTAAGCATTGTCTTCCACTGTAGTGTATGCAAGCATAGTAATATCACAATTACTGTACTGACTGCAAGATGCTTAGCTTTGATTTCAGTCTGGTTCTTTATCAGCATGTCTGAACTGTACCAGGCCAGTTTCCCAGGAAGAAAGATTTACCTTAGTTTTTTGGATTTCTGTGTACAGTCAGATTTCTGCGAAAATAAGGGTTGACCACAGTGCAAAATTCTTTGGCCTAGTTTTTCTTCTCTGTTTCTTTTTGAGTGGCTCAGCAGCATCAGCTGTTGCACAGGGATTTGTTTAGATTGTGTATCAGCTGATAACAAACTAGTGCGATCCTGAATTACAGCAAGTGATACTTGGAATAGGCTCAAATAGAAGTAGGTCAAACAGATCACTTGAAATTCAGAGGTACAACTGAAATAGGCTGTGTCCACAGTTAACAGGGCTGAGAGCTACATTTCTAATGCTATTACCACAGTACAAGACAAGTCCAGGGCATGCTGATGAAAACAAGTTGGCCCATACCAGTATTGAATAAAGTCGAAAGAGTCAGACTTTCTCGAGAATTGTTTTATTCACCAACATGAACTTTTAAACACCTTATAATCACAAATGTATCTACAAAATACATTCATACTGTTCAATTTATTACTCCATTTGTACCTGACTCAGTACGTTTCTTAGGTCTGCCAGCTATGAGCAATGAGTATGCCATCAAATGTGGCGCTGTGCCGTGTAAAAGAATGCTTATCTGTAAAATAATAGTGTCATCAACGTATTTGAATTCTTTTACAAACTGTCTACTTCGGTGTGCATTACCGCGATATATTTTAAAACAATGGGGACAAGAACCATGAAAAGAGGTCTTGTGAAACAAACGTTGCATGCAATTACGCATGTTTATTTCATTGAAAGGCCCACTACAGGGGGTCCTCGGGTTACGACGGTCTCGAGTTACGTCGTTTCGTGGTTACGACGCACTCCCATAAATTATTTAAAAAACCTAGGTTTGACCTACGCGGTTTGGTTCGTAAATACGACCACAGAAATAAAGGTAAGAAATAGTTCTGTCTTTTTTTATACTGTTTCATTTAATTACTGTATTTTATATGTCCTTCATGTGTTGTGTGAACAGTTTGAGTGACTTAAGGTGTTAACTTAGGTATAATTTAGGTATAAATTCCGACTTACGTCGAAAATCAACTTATGACAAGTCGGAGGAACGGAAATCGTTCGTAAGTCGAGGACCCCCTGTACTATGTTTGCTAGTACTCCTGGTAATACTACTTCTACTCCCACTCATAATAATATTAGTAATAATAATAATTGCCATCAAAACTAATGCCCATAATAGTCACTATATTGGTTTATATGAAGGAAATAATGAAGGAATTCATGGTCCCTGATCTCCGTCACAGTTAGATATAAATCAGCTCACACCAATCCAGGCTCATCAGTCATGCAGCAGGGAGAAAGTCACACTGCAGAAGCCAGAGCAGCGTGGGAAGCACAGATGATTAGAGTGGAATATGAGCCAAAAGTGAACAGTTATGTTAAATTTCTGCTTTGGAGAGTTTTGTCTCTGCAACGCTCTGCATCTTTCCTTCCTGACGCTGCGGAATATTCTCTGCGCGATCGGGTTCATTAGTTTATAAATGGAAAGAATCACCACACTGTGATGACATTTTAACGCTTTCTTCAGAAAGCGTCTTGAACGGATGTATTGATCATACACAATCTTCAAGAGCTTTCAATTTTCAACCAAGAAGGGTGTGAAACTGTGTTACTGAACCATAAAATATTTGCATATAGCTTGTTAAAACTCTGTGGAGTTGCAAGACATATCCAAAAATAAAAATCATATATTTCCCTTTTAAGACATTACAATTTCTTTAAATATAGTTACTTTTCTCTTGTAGTCAAATTTGTGTGCATGATATAAAGATGTCCTCATGTTGAGAGTAACATTGATGATTCTGACTAATTTTGATTTGACTAATCTTTAAACCAAGAAACTTTTTGAGTTTTGGTGTTTGCTTTTGCCCTTCAAATTATCCTTTTGAGGATGAGTTTAATCTGTACTAACCACTAGGATCAAACCAGTTCTGATAAGGTGTATTGTCCGGACTGGACTCACATAAAATCCTTTAGACATGAACTGACATACTGAAAGCTTTGTGGTCCATTGTGTACAAAATGAAATGACTTCAGTAGTGATTATAAACCCTGTGCCTCATTTATAGAACCTGCCGAAATTTCATAATAAATTTGATCAATTAAACAATTTCAAGAATGTAAAAAGACCTGAATTATCAAAAGTGCATATAAATTATAGAAAGCATAAATTACATACAGAACACATCCTTTATAGTGGTAATGCTCTGCCTTACTCTCATCAAGTTTGGAAATGGAGTTTGAAAAGGTTTGGCCATAACACAAGACATGCTCTTTTCATTTTAAAATGCGTCACAGAACATGTTTGCTTGCCTCCAGCAAAATATACCATGCTCAATGTGAGGTCACAGTTAACAGGGGAAGATTGTCCATGTCCCATGTTTTCTCCCTCCCAGCTCTGTCAGTAAAATATCTCTCTCACAGGTGTATGAAGTCCACACACAAAATAAGAACATTCATGCCTTTGATCTGTATAAGAAAATGTTAATGTCTTTATGTGTGTTTTGGTTTAGCAAAATTTAAGCAACTGTTACGCTTTTTGTTCTTTTAATTACACAGTGACGTGGGCCATAGAGGTGTAGATTCCAAAGGCATAGAATGTAAATGGAGGACAATGAAAATATTATGTATAATTGTAAACAGAGGTTATGAATAGATTTGCAATTACCGTATATATTTTACATATTTTTTTCCTCAAATATTCATGTATTTTACACTACTTTACTATCTCTACAGAGGCAGAATGCTGTTTTGAAGTTGAAACAATCTGTTTTCCCAGGTTGTGATGTGTTCCATATTCAGTGCTTCATGGAGATAGAGATGCGACAAGACCTGCTACCCAAAAAAACAACTCTTACAAGGGGAAGTGTAGTATTTGTACTCCAGCCCTATGAATCAGAAACAAATCATACTGTGAATTAGTTGGTGAGTACAGAATGTCATCGGCTATAGCGTCTTACTTTCTATGCACTGTTGAGTTTAGGATCTTCATAACATGCTGGTCTAAACTGTGTTGATTGTATATGCCCTTAAAGGGAATAAGTTTGTTTAACTAGGTCAAGGCTTTGTTAAAGACATTGAAATTCAAAACAGACTTTGCACTATGACATAAGTTTGTTTGAGTCTTTACCTAATATATCGGTGATAAGGTTTGGTTTTGATTTTTGTTATTTAATAGAATGAAATATACCATTTAACAGACCAGCATCCATATTAATTGAATTGCATATTACGCATGTCATTAAAAACCATGACAAATTGATAAATGGAATTTGGAATACCACTTTTACTGAATTCAGAAACACAGGACAACAGCATGCTAGCCAGTGCTCCATTTGATAAACACACACTGCTGCATTTCACTGCAAACAGACGTCCAAGACTGGCATCTTCGGCAGTATCCGTGTAACCCTCACATGAAGATGTGTTTGTCTACAAGGAATGAAGCTGGAAGTGTTTTCCAAATGTCTGGTTTTCGAAAGATTCCATGGGGCGTGTAACAATAAAATATAAAAAGGGAATAAAAAGAGAATATACAAAATTAAAATAGTTTAATATCTATTGGAATTAATGTAATGAAGAACATTGTTGAAGACATTGAGATTGAGTTTTTATGAATGATCCAGCAACAATTTGACAACAATTTTTTCATTTCTCAAAGAATCTTTGTACAAAAATTGGCATTCACCAGATTCCTCTTTTCTTTTGGTGTTGCATTATTTGACTGTACTGTCATTGAAAAACCGCTAATCCTTTATGTCTTGAAATCCATGTTAACATAAATGCATCCAGAGGAGTTATGAGGAACGATCTTACAGACCTGGCTAACACTCACTCACGTCACAAACAGAAATAAGATAAATACCATAGTGTAGTATACACTAGAATAATGCTCTGATCGTACATAAAAACTGCTGTGATGATATGCATGTGAATGTGTGTATGTGCTGGCGCGTCTTTTTCCCCGTAATTGTTTTTTCAACGTGTTAGTACCATTTCCCACACATCACCTCCAATTTAGCAAGTAAGAAGAATAAATACAAATTTGAGTACATTGTACATATAACTAACCATATGTGGAAAATGCATTAAATGCAGGTCTGGATTTGGCCCTTACCAGCAAGTTACCTACTGTATTTTTCATTTTAACTAAACAGCTTGTGAACAGGATGACTATCAGCAGTATGGAAAAAACAGTAATCGGGTTGAAGTGGTAGTTCTTTGACAAATACAACGCATTATTCGAATGGCAGAGCACCTTAGCTAATCAAGCTCAGGACTTCAATTTTAACATTGACATTTATCCAGAGATTCCAGATAGGTGTAGCCAGTGACTGATTGGTGATATAGAGACATGAGCACCAAGCCAGAATGGGCCTTACATTATTACAATTGTCTCTTTGCCCCCATAACATCAATACATTCTGATCAGCAACATGACCCAGGGAGGAGAAGAAAACGGCCTTCTCATGTCTGCAACCCTACATGTCCTGTTTAGTCAGGTAGGTGACAGAATATTCATAGCGTGTCCAGCTCATATCAATTACTAGGCCAACTCTTCCCTGCAGTAGATTCACAGACAAATGTCAGGGAAACATAATGTGAGTGACTAAAAGGCTGTGGTTTGGAGTTTCATCTGAACTACATGTGGTTTGGAGTTTCATCTAAGCTACATGGGTTTTAGGTTTGTGACCTAAAATGATAGAATACCTTGTGGCTTGCTGACATTAGTTTCATGAATTTGGTCATCACAGGCAAGAAATAAAAAGTTAACTTTATTTGTCTGAATAGCTAACATTAGCTGTTTGTATAAAACATTTCAGGTTACCATTTAGTTTTTCTGATGTACCAAACTGTGACCGTAACAATTTAGGTATAAGTCACCTTTGGTTTGGTGTAATGTTACTTTTATACTACTCATATATTAATATGGGTGCTATTTCTGAATGACTGAGCTGCAAAGTAAACTGTGAAGTAATGCATCACTCCATGCAATACTTTGATAATTAATTTCAAATGTTTATTCATATTGAGAGTTCTGTCGTTTTCAGTATAAATCATCCTTTTGAATAAACAACACTTCACTTGTTGCACTGGTCGTAAATATGTATGCATAAGTTAGATTTTTTTGTGATTTTTACAAAATAGTGTACCAAAAGGGGGAAGAGGACACACTCAGAGTTTTAAAGTGCTGTTTGCATGCACTTTTTTGTATTCCTTTCAAGAATCGCCTAAAAAGTGTGGTTAAAACCCATGCTAGAGTTAATGTGTTTGTCTGAGTGCAGTGGAAGAGTATTGCTCAAAATTAAATCTGACATAAGATATACAAATTTAATGTACAAAGTATACATGATTTATACACAATGAAAATATTTATTGCTAAGATAATAAAGAGAGAAAGGGACAGGGGAGTGTAGGTGATTGTGTATAAGAATTAGTCACCATTTTCTTGAAAATGAACCCTTTCGTTACCGCCTCATCCGAGGGAGTGAGAAGGCACAGAGTGTGTTAAGGGACACTTTCACAATGAGTGAGTCAGCATGTGTTTTTGGACAGAGGAAACTAAGAAAAACTGTGCATTCCACAATGCACATTTTTGCAAAAAAAAAAAAAAAAAAAAAACTTTTATCTGATGGGGTCAGGTGGGGTTTTAACTAATGGGGTCACCCTGCAGATATTGCCTGGAATCCCATGAAATCCAGCTTGTCTTCTTTTGCAGTTCAACCCTACTCAAAACAGACTTCATATTACAATATACTGTAGGTATTGTGTTGTTTTCTTTTTTATTGGAGTCAACTAACATTGAATTTGTTATTTACATGATAAAACTGAATAGCATATGCCCTTACAAACACTACTGTCCAATTGTATTGGATTGCATTAAAAGATATTAAGTGCATATGATGGGGTTCCAGCCATGGGCTGGCATTCAGTCAAACGTACTTTGTCTCTTGAAAGTGGAGTAGGAGCAGCTGTGGCTGCCTAAAGAGCTTTAAGGGCAGCGTCCCGCTTGATATTTATACATGGGAGATGAAAAAACAATGGAAACACTTAACAATATTTAGGTAGCAAGTAAGTAATAAGGAGTCAGGCCACCCTTTACCTGCAGAACAGTTTCAGTCCTTCTTGGAATACTGTCTTACAAGTTCTGAACTGTGTGTAGTGGGGAGCTGGTCCATTTTGCCAAAGCCGTCTGTTCTTTACGTATGGAAAAGATTTACAGAAAATAAGCGTGCATAGGTTCGTGCTAAAATATCAAAATCAAAGTGAACATTTTAGATTTAGAAGATAGTGCATGTACATAATTGCAGTGGCTTCATGAGTTTTATCAAGGGCAACCTGAACATCATCAGTTGCAGCTGGCATCAGTGGCTGGGTGCTTGTTTGCCTCACTTACTATGTGCTCCTGTTCAATCTCTCAGAGGTGCCACTCCATCACTGAATTGGCCTTAGGTGGCATAGCATCACTGACCACATTGAAACACGAGCCTCAGCTCACTCATAGATTTCTTGGTTTCACTCCAGCATAGATTGATTATAGACTCTAAATCCAGTCAGCCACTGAGAAGCTCCTGATATGGGCACAACCTCTGACTGTCTGTCTCGACTTAACCTTCCGGCAGCATTGTCATGGAATAAGTGTCTCCATCAATGTGACAAGCACTACAGTTTAGCACACAGCAGCAGCTGTTTATCCAAACTGAAGCCAGTTGTGAGTTGATCATTATTAAGTCACAATGCGTACATTTCTAAAAATACATATTTTAAGAGGGAGGTGGATAATCCAAATGCTGCTCCTCGAGAAATCTTGCATGTTTGAAAAAATGTGAGCAGAGTTCATTTTTAATGTTTGCATGTGTATTAATTTCTTAATTTCGCCTTTGAACAACTTAAACCACTGTGGCAGATTCATACTGTTAGAATAATTTTCCCTTTGTTCAATATGTTAAACCTGAGAGAAAAGTGATTCATCGCAGGGAGAGGTGCAAAATATTTAAGGACTTTGAATCACCAAGGAGAAGTCACACATTTACTGTCCCTCTCCCACTCAGCAAGTCATTTTGATCACTTTTCACTTTGCACTTTGCCTGTCACTCATTACTGGAGTATGTTTCCTTTATGTGACAAACCCGTCTCCACTGCTTTACAAATGGCTCCTGCAGATTTATAATCCTGCAGAAAGAAAAGGAAATGCATCAATGATAAACTAATATTTATTAAGCAATGAATCTGTTCAATTAATTTTCATTTCAGCGGTTTCTTATGGAAAGCCATGCTATCAGAGCTGTCTCGTAGCAGTTGTTTGACGCTTTTTTCTTTTAAATTGTTTGTGCAATATCAAAATCTGAACTAATGCAAATACTGCTTATCTTGGCCTTTACTGTTGACTACAAGCATATCCTGTGTGGGGAGGCTGAGATGCTAAGTCTCACTATCTCGGGGTGTGCTGAGTTGTTGGAAAATATGGCAGATATCACAACAATATTGAAAAATGTCCTGACTGCGACCATAATGCCACTATTTTTAGAGAACCCTGTAGTCGGAAAAATTAAAAAATTGGTTGTCATTTTTAATTCCAATTTAATCAGGTGGTACTTCCAGTAAGTACATCGATACTGTGACTGGGGTATAGACGATTTTAAGCCTGCCTCTGCTTTGTGTATCAATTTTGTTAATAATTTGTTGTATGTCCTTAAGGGATGGGCAGCAAATACAGAAAATAATTACCCACTACCCACCTTGAGATGCTAATGGTTCAATCTAATTACATGAGGGAACAGTTTTTGATGAGCATATTGTCAACTTTGAAATATTTCCTTGCAAGGAGAGATACCTTAATAGAGTTATTAAGTTAGAGGCACAGCCTTTTTTAAGTTTTATTGATTTTTCAATACTGTTTTGACATGAATGTGTAAAGCATTCATGTTCATGACTACTTTTCCATTTCAGTATGAAAGACATTGTTCCCTCACCTGTTAAAAATGAAAGTCGAAGGTTTAATAAGAGAGGTTTAATAAAAATAAGTGCTGAATGGTAAAGAAGAATGCTGAATATATACCAACAATTAGAGCTCGGAATCAATATATAGGCTGATATAATCGTGAGCAGCAGGAGTGGCATCAACCTTTTACATGCCTCTGAGCCTTTTTACAGTGTATTGTAGGTGGACGGTTGCTACCTTTAATTTAATCTGTTTTGATTGAATTGCATATTCCCTTGATGAGGCTAAGATTGTTTGATTGGATCCTGGTCTACATCTTAAAATGATGGTATTAATGTCCCAGTCAATCAGTGTAAAAAAGAATATGGGTTCTGAATCCACCTGACAGCAGTATGTCCATACTTGCTGGGTATGGACATATTATAGCAGGCCGAGGTCTCTGTCACTGTCATCATCATTTAATTTCAATTAAGCATAATTACTTATCACTTTGATCAAATACAGCACTTCTGTTGTAAAATTATGAAACGGATCATTTTAAAATTACAACAAAGAAGAGTAAGTAATGTTTGGCATGGAAGGGTAATTTATTTGAAGGGCTAATGTTTCCAATGCAAACCTGAGAAAACTGGTTACAGCTGGTGTGATGGAGGAAATGCAGTAGATTTGAGTTAACCGCACAGTCTATGAGGGAACACATTGTGGGGGGTGGCAGAGGGGTTGTTGTACTGACTGCTGTCAACCAGACAGAAAAACCCCTCAATGTTTACCATCTAATTTGTCACCTTAAAAGTGTGTGTATATTGTAACAGCACTGTAACATCTGCAAAATGTCAAAAGTGGAAATAGCCCACGTAAAAGTGGTCCAGTTATCCAACTTTCGGAATGACTTGGAAAAAAACCAAAACAATTGCCCTTCATTACGGTAAATGCACAGGAAAAAAGAAAGCTTGTAGGTGGGGGATAACTTGTCTTCGTTTATGTCTTCAAAGGATTTTATGTATTCCTTGGCTTGCTACAGCAGCTGCTTTGTCTATTTTATCAGAGATTTTAAAATGATTTTAATTTAGAGCCTTATCTTTATCTTTCATGTACTTTCTTGATGATGTGACGAATTAAATGAGGCCAGCCTATAACTGGATGAACGCTTAACTACAGGAAACGCAAACAACAACCCTCCATGAATCTAGATTTCTTACAGAAATCCTCTTCCAGAAATCCTACCTAAAGCTCTCACACGCACCCACACACACACATCGTTCTGTGGTCTTAGTAAATTAATAGCTTTTATTAGTAAAACATAATGCCAAATAAATAAACTTGTGCATGAGCTTTTGAGTCTCTTCATCACACCATGATGTACTGATTGGTATTGACATGTCGTGGTTGTTTCTTTCCAGGTATCATTTTTCCAAAAGCTGTCTACCTAGCAGCATATTTGTTGTCCCCTGAATGAAACCCTGAATTGTTCAAGATGTTGCACTGTTGGGGCACTAAAAGATCAATCCTTAGTCCATTACCGTTTAACAAAGGCTACCGTAAGTTAGTATCATTTGACAGCATGGCATTTTTTCTATGCTGACACGTAGAATTACCTCTTTGCGATCCCAACTCCTGCTTGTTGTCCACAACTAGTTATCAATGTTATCCAGTGTTTGGGCACACCAGTAAAGATCATAAATGCTTTATATTCTCAACATTCAAAATAGATACTACTTCATTATCTTTCCCAAGAGTTCCATTCAGAAAGGGCTATTTATGCTTCAGAAGCCTGACTTTCCTTTGCCCCAGGCTTGTAGGACCATCTGCAGGCTTGGTGGTTTAAGCATATACCGCAGAAAAATATCAATACAAAATTTTATTCAGATCCTGATTGCTCAAATAAAAGTTTCTGTAACTTCGACAACATGAATGATGAGCATTTGCTGCTTGATGCAACATCATTAAATCAGTGTGATCTCATAGGGAGTATTTGGTTTAATGAAAAGAAAGCCGTCAGAGGATCAACATCAACAAGAGGACCATATTTATTTTTTTTTTCTAATTTAAGTCACTGGAACAGTGAGTCATACCTGTAGCTTAAATAGGAAGCAGATCAGTAAATGGTTCACATTCTGACACCCAGTTAACAAACAAACAAATACTCACACTAACCCTGAATATATGTGACAATACATCAAATGACTGACATTACAATATGTCACTTTAAGTTGCCATGGACGCACAAACAATATCATGCAAACTATTGAAGGTGAGCTAGATGATGCTGACTGGTGCTGAATATACTTTGTCAATAAACATTTAAATGTTGAGTCCATAAACAGTAAAGTCATGTCTTTTTACTGATGAGTCATTACTCATCAACAACAACATCATTTGCATAATTACTAGAATGCCTAGATTTATTGGCAGCAATTCTGATTCAAAGTCATTGGCACAGGCCTCATAGTAACTTATTTTTGACATGATTACATTGTAATGTTAAATGTAAGAGAACATTTTACAGAACTTAAGAGAACTTACGAGTCAAGACAGTTTGGGACTTAAAGTAAATTAAGCTTGTCACCCAGAGTAGATTATGCCATCCTCCAATTAATGTGTAAAATATAGTCTAACTATAGTCTAACTGATCTGAATGTAGTCTAGCATATAATAAAGGCTTGAGCACTTACTTGTCATATAGAGATCTTTCATCCACAGCTTTCTCTCTATGTGGAACATGGCAGTATATATTGCTGCATGCATGATGGAACCAAATAAGTAAGAGCAGAAACCATTAAGTCACTTGTCAGTTGAGAATGGCATTTAGTGGGCCAGTAAATATTTAGTATTCTGGTATTTTGGAAACTTTGTCTCATGCCCATAAGGGGCTATCCAGATATCAGACCAATGAGAAAGTTCTGTATGAACATCATGTACTTTTGGCTCGCTCTGTCTGTCTGCAGTTGACCTTTACAATTTAACGGCTTCCTTCTGTTAAAGTAAAATGTGAAAGTAAATGAATCACTTGCGTGCTACAATAAGGTGGATTTTATAGGAAAATGGCTGCTTAAAATTCCATGCCAGTGGGAGTCTTGTTTTTAACTGATTTGTACATGTCAATAAGAGAGATGGGGAATCTTGGGCAGCCAAGTATCAGTGAAAATATGTTGTGTACCAAGATTGTACAAAGTGTGTGTGTGTGTGTGTGTGTGTGTGTGTGTGTGTGTGTGTGTGTGTGTGTGTGTGTGTGTGTGTGTGTGTGTGTGTGTGTGTGTGAGAGAGAGACAAATCAAAGTCTCCCACAGGCAGTTTTATTTTTAAATATTTGCAACCAGTCTTTATTATTGGACAGGTGCATGTTTTTACAGATTTCTATATGATGTTTCTTTCTTATGATGGACAGCTGTGCAGATGGATGGTCCGTTTTTTAGGGGCCCTTTTGTGCTTTGTTGCCATGCTCATTGATTGTCTCAGCCAAACACAACAAGTATTATAATCAGTGTGTAGTAACCAATGAGCAAGGGTGTTGGAACCTGTCCACTTCCTGTACCATATGTTGAACACTGCAGTACTTTGTTTCATGCATTTCTTAAATGTTGTTTGGTTGGTTTAACAAAGGAATCTGCAACATAAATAATAAAAATATGAATTAATATGATTTTTAAGCTGCCAAGAAGAGTTGGTCCTAGTTTTTGGTCAAATGGAATGCATGAAGAAGGAAAACCTGCAGAATGTTACGAAGCAGAATTTTATCTCAAGTGTGGTTTTGGTACAATGTGAAAATTCACACCTCGTATTAACATGTGAATCTAGACGATAGCTTCTAAGATTGAGCTGGTTCAGTAGTAAACTGGCTGTGACAGCAGTAAAGGTAATGGTGATAATGTGGTCTATGGCAAGTCAATATTCTTGACCTCTGCATCATGAGCGGAATGTCTGAGGTCTGCTGCACTTCCCACTTCATCATTTTGATTTTGTGGAAGATGAGTTCCTATCTGATTTCATAAAAGTTATGCCCTCAGTGACATTTGTAAAAAAAAAAAAAAAAACACATTGGCGTGACTACTTCTTAGTATTGGCATTACTACTGTTGCTACTACTACTTACTACGACTAATAAGAATAATGTATTGTTTCATGCCGAATCAGATATTCTTCAAACTGTAACTGCTTCTGTCCCTTTTTAAATGAATACATAATCTCTATATTTCCAATATATTTTAATAAATGCAGAAATGTCCTATTTGTCTTTTTTACCAAGTTTCTTTTTTCATAAATAATTTTGAAATATTTTTAAGAAATATATAGTGTAATCTTGCATACATGACATACCAGTTATTTTGTGATAATGTCATTATTTTGTGTTGGGATGTCAAAGCACGTAGACCATGGTACCTGCTCAAACATCAGTGCCTGCCCTTGCATTTAAAACATGAAGAACTTTTAAATCACAGTGCTGCAGTTTCAAATTCCCTCACTTGACATTTGTAGTTGCCAGACATGTGTTGTAATAATAATTTAAAAGACGAAACAATGGAGACCACATCACTGTCCGCAGACAAAAATAAAGGCAAGCATGGGATTTGAAGACTCAGAGGTCACTGAGCTGGCTCATGTGAAGGCAGAAAACAAAGGCAGACACAAAGGGCACCAACTGAACAACCTTTATCACACTGTTCTTCCCCCATTTCAGGACTCTGGTCAAGACCAAGCTCAACTACACACTCTTGAAATCCTGTATCATTGTTATTTGCTGAAGTGAGAAATGAAATGGAGAAGGAAGAGTTATGGTGAGTCAGGAAATTGCATTAGTGTTATGTTTTATAATCCAGCCTTTTGGTTCACTTAATATATTATGCATTCAATATTTTTGTCTGCTTCTGACATGCTTTTTATTGAATTCATTTGTCTGACCTTGCTTATGGTTCCAATAAGATCAGATTCTGGGTTGTGCTGTATTGGCATGGAGATATCGGGAAAATATGTTAGTTTTATTTTAAATGTATTATGGTAAATAATGAAGATGCCATAAAAATTCAGGGGTGTCTTGAAGGTAGTTGTCATGAAATGGTAAGTAAGTGGCTGAAACTGGAATCCCTGCTGCCTCAAATCAGGGTTATGCTATTAAGTAAGAAAATATCATAAGCTTCAGCTCTTTTCTACTTTATAATAAAGGTGCACTCATAAAATAGAAAAAAAAAACGGATTATTGTTTATATTTAACAGTGAGAAGTCTGTATCACCACATTTTCCAGGCCGTGACGCACAAGTCCGTTTGGCTGTTGTTTCATATTTTCCAGCACAGGCATCTGCTAACAGTTTCACTACCGGATATCGCTTTAAGTGATTCTTATATAGCCGCATGGGAAGGAAATGCTAATATGGGTGGTGAGAAATGTCAGAACAGAATATTTTTTATAGATTTTTCCTCTTTTCAACCTGACTAACCTCTTAACCGATCACACTGCCAAAGGGTCTCCTCAGACTTCCTTCTGAGCGAAATCTTTTGCTTTGCCACTTGCTAGTGAGAGCAAATGTGGGCGGGTGTGAGCGCAGACCAGAACCAGGCCATTGTGCAGTAGCATACTGTAACACAGCAGTATGGAAAACATTTGTCCAAGACCTGAAATGGCATTAAAGTATCAACTTTCAAATATACTTAAAGGCTAAATGCACTTTAAAAGCATACACACATCTTTATGGTCTTCACCTTTTGGTTTCTGCGTATGAATTACTCACCATCACACCAGATTTCTGGTAACATGAGCACCCACGCAGACTCTGTCCTTTCATAACTAAGAGCATATCCAGCACCAGCCAACTTCCGCACTTGTATCTCATTTTGTCTCTTATTTAATGAAGATTTTAGTAACGTGTTACGGCATAACGTACACATGCTACACACCACCCCTACTTGCCGACCTTGAAAATAGGGATATTTTCTCTTTATGATGTATGGGATCATTGCTTTCATCTTTTCAGTTGCTCTCTTCTCTGATGCCAGCTGTTTAGTAACGTAATGGCAAACCAAATGGCAGCAATAGTAGTCACGTAGTGCCACTTAAAAAGCAAGTGTAGTGGAGTGGTTTGGGAGCTGGTCTTGTAACTTAAAGGTTGTTTGTTTGATTCCCAGATAAGCATAGCTATAAGCAAGGTTCTTCTCCAAAATTGCTTTTAGGTTTGGCATGTATGACTATGGGCTGTTCATTGCAAGGGGATATGAACTGCAGTTAGATACTCTATGCACTTGTTAGGCTGGGAGACTTTATTCATAACAATAATGAATCTTGAACCGTGACATGGCCATGCATTTTTCTTGCCCTGGTCTGTCATTATGCAGTCTACTAATTCTTAACCGGGTGTCTCAATAACACTGCATTTCGATTGACAGGCACCATTTAACCTGTCCTCTGTGTGACTAGCTAAATTCTGTGTCATACTGACAGAGACAACTGCAGCCAGATGGATGTAACACTCCACACCCTGCATAAAGCAGCCTATTTAAATGACAGTTTCTATGCATTCACCACCGCTGTGCAAGTGATGCTATTTTTATGTTGAAATGCTGCTTTCTTTTGGTTTTTGTTTTCCACCACCCCAGCCTCCACCTCCATGTTCTGCCTTCCTATCTCTCATTGGGGTGATTTGACAGATTTTTTTTTTTTTTATCCTGCCTGATGTACTTTGGTAATGTAGTTGTTGTGCTTCATTGGCAGGAGCAATTGTTTTACTGACATTTTAATTTTGATTATCATTTAAGCCACATGTGCGGCCCATTCTACCAAATTTTTTGCTGACTTGAGTTACAGCTTTACAGACTGACTACCTTACAGCCGAACATTGCTCCTAAGGCAAGGTTTTTAATCATTTGCTAACTTACAGTTGAATTCTTGGCCAGCTTTTGATGAACTGCAGGATCTTGTTCATCAGCTGATTCCATCAAATCAAAATGTAGTTGAATTTTACATCAGGTTGTGGGTGAGAAAGTTGTATTGAATCCATAACCTTATCCATTCAGAAACTGACAGCATTTCATCTGATATTATGTTCAGTTTATCCTTAAAAATCAGCAGCTTGAAAGCCATTTTACAAAGTTAGACTGGTGTGATAGAGGGGATCTCCTAGAACCTCAAGGTGAACTACTTTCCGTTGAGAAATGAGGTGGATTTTGTCATGTCAGCAGTAGGGCCTATGTTCTGTGTTTCCCTTACTCAGTCATTTCATGCGTTTCCCACAACACCCCTCTCTCCACATGACCGACATGGTCTCTTCAGCCAAAAGCCCCATATCCCCCACCAAAAAAAAAAAACTTAATGCTGAATAACACCATTTTAAGTTTTATTTACTCAGTGTTTAGATGAAAAAAAAAACTGTTGATGCATGTGTTAGATGTTAACCACAAAAGTGAAAATGAAAGAACAGCACAGTGACATTTGGTGCAGCTTTGGTTTATGTGTCATTGCTATGAGTAACAAATTAATTTTTGGGCAGATGCCAAGGATGCACAGTATAGCTTGTTTATGAAACAGGAGTATTCAGTACTGTTTCTTTTTTACTTTTTTTATGTGTGTACCCTTTGTATGTACACATAACAAAAACCTGTTTTTGTGCTTAGAATGCTGTTATACATATTTTGAAAGGTCTCCTGGCTAGATAAACTGTTCTTCAAGAAGGAATATCTCTTGTATTTTAAGAGATGAAGGAGATGAACCTCTACTCTGCAATGTATACTTTTAAACCTCTCACTGAGGTCCAGTAATGTTTAAACTGGAAGGTGTTTGTCTTCATCCTCTAGTTAATGAAAGCAGTGTTTGGGTGTGTTATCATTTTGGTATATACTGTCGTTACATCTTGAGGTAACAAGGGTGGGTGCACCTGCTCACCTAAAATAACTTTGTATTCCTTGTATCCCTATAATAATCTCATCCACTGACACCCATGGGATGACTACCTATACCACAACAGATTCACAGTTATATTTAACAGTTTGTGCACTGTAGCAATGTGGGTTGAAGGCTTTCTTTGTTGTTTTCCAATGTGTATTATATATTCCATCTCATTTCCCTCTCTCTATGTGGAAATTTAACTCGCCCACTCAAGAAGGTTGCATCTTGGCAGTTTGAAAAGATGGATCACCGACCTGTTGGGCAAATTAGATTTTGTTGGTGTCAAAATTACCATTTCAGAAAGGTAACTGACATTAAACAGCACATCACCTTGCGTTTGTGACTGGCAACTGTATATTAAAAATGGGGTGGGATTTATTTTCTGTAGCCAGTGGGGTCTGTGCAATGCTCATGTGTATGTTCATCTGCAGTAATTCACAAGTTTGTTGTTGATTGACACCTTAATATACCGGTGTCTTGCTATGGTGCACTATTGCAGTATTCAGCATTTGCAAAACAAATTCTTGTTTTGACAGCCAAAGCAGTGAATGAGCGTCTGAGAGATACCACACTTGATAGCTGGCCTGTAAAAATCATTTACAGGGCCAAAATACACTAAAATACACTAAACCAGGCAAGTACCATTTCGGTCTTGGTAGAAAATAAAATCGCTAAAATCATTGTGATATTTTACTTTGACAAAGTTCCACTGGTGATCTAGCTTTTTTCCACTGACAGAAATCAGCCTCAAATATTCAGATGGCTAATTCCTCTGAAAATGATCCTTCATTGGTTTTCCTGAGCTTGCATAAATTATCAATGAGCTTGTGTGGATTAGACGAGTTGCTTTTAATATTTAATATTGTTACATTATTTAATTTCTTAAATTTCCCTGCATACATTTTATAGAAGGATTTAAGTTGCCCTTCTCTGTACTTTAAGTAGGGCTTTTACACTTTTCCTGTTGTGTGGGTGTCTGAAATGGATACAGTGCTCAAAGTACAATGTGATGAAGGCAGTGTATGACCTCCTTTGATCTCAAAAGAAAAACTTAACAGATAGAGAATGGTATGAAATGGATGTGAAATCGGAAGTAGCATACAGAGTTTCACCTGATTATCTCTGATACAGAAGCTCCTTATCACTGATACACCAGCATGAGAGTGTCACATTTTCCATGGTTTTAAACATAAATAAAAACAGGTTTATATAAAGGAGCAGGAGACAATATGAAAGCACATAACACAAAGAAAAAGGTAGCAAGTCACTGAAAAGGTGAGGTATTGTTGTTAAAATGTAATTTAACATGATTGTTTAAGGGGCAGTTGAAATGGTAATGTAATCCAAAACTTTTCAGAAAATTCAACCAAAATATGTTATTGAATCACAACTCATTAAAAAGTTTTCATAAATAAGTAACTATTACATTCTTTGCTCTCTGGCCAGTGTAGCTGCAGATCAGGGAATCCCCTGTAGTTAATCTGGCTGGCAGTTGGGTCGGTCAGAAGGAGCCATGGCCACAGATAATTCATCACAGCTTCCTGTTTGTGAATTAGAATATATTTTAGGCTTGAGAGCACAATCCGGGGCGGGCACCATTGTCAGATGAATGGCTTCTGTGTGTGCTTAATGACTGTGTGCAGGCTAGCTGTGCTGATAGCCTATTGGATCACTTCAGGCAACGAGGGGGGCGCCCCCTGCATCTGCTGTCCAAGGTGCTGATCCTTCTTTTTCCTGTGTAAAATCCATCCACCGCCCACAGTGCTGACGGCAAGGTTATACCACTCTTGCCCCTGGGGATGGCTGCATGCCCAAAGTGTCTTAAGGCCCACAGTCTGTAAAATGATCATTTTTGTCTATGTTAATGGTGCTTGCAGCCGTACAACTATCTATCAACAGTATTTAGTCTCATGTGCAGCCGTATGTGATTCCTCTTGTTTGCCATGTTTAACTCCCGTTTTAAGTTTTCTGGAGTTTGATACAAGACTCCTTCTTCTCAAAAGAGTGGGAAGGTAAGGGAGGGTTACCTCCACCACCAACCCCACCCCCACAACCCCCCCCGCCCCCGCTCAAAAATTGTTTTGTGTTACATCAGAGCTGACGAGTGGCTTTGGGATTGAATTCTTGTTAATCCTGAGTCGAGAAACACCAGTTGCACTGGTGGATACAGGGGGCCCCTCAGACGGTAGTGCTCTGGTTTTTTGACTGGAGTTGCACCAGAGATCTCGACTATGTTCTTCTTTTATCAGGCCCTGGACAGTGTCAGGCCTAACCTGTATGACAAGCTCTCATTGAAACAAGGCAAATCAAACGCTCTGCACTCTATTACACGTAGAGGAAGATTCTGAGGTCATGGTGCTGGTTTCAGTGTGAACTCCACCAACAGGCCTTTGTCAGACACAAGCATGAAGCAAGAACCAACTCCTCAGTGTCTACATTCAGCTGGAGGACGCTATGTAGCCACCATAGTTGGGCATCCATTTCAAACTGGACAAAAGAACTCATCCACACATCCAGTGGCAGACCAGCTAAATAAGAGTTTCTTCACCAGCCAGACACATAAAGTGTAACAACCTTAACCTTCATCTTGTTGTTTGTTCTAATATATTAGACAGTGCCTAGTAATTGCAGGAAAGCTTTCATCCACCTCTGAGGTATAAGTAAAAATGAGGTAACTAAGTCACCTAAAACTTTCACAGCCAGCATAATAATATAAAGGAGGACTGTTAAAATGAACAGTTTATGGTTATGTACTCTCACTATAAATTTGAAAATGTTTGATTGTAAGCAGAAATCACGAAAGTGGGTTTGGAGTTATAATACCCACCTCAGACAGTATACTCACTTAACTGTGACTTTTTCAAGGTGCTAGACAGTATTTTTTCTAATATTTGTCATCTACAGTAATTTATGTAGTGTGTGTCAATGCTAGTTATGTTACACTAAACCTTTCAGTATTAAGTATCACAGTGATTCAGAAGTCACACGTTCATTTTCTTGGAACGTGCTAAATGTCTGGTGAGTTATGGAGTTCAGAAATATGGTTTAAGCACAAGTTACTAGGTGGTTTAAATTCACAGACATGCAGAGTCTTTCACCTAGTCTGCGCAAGCACCTATGTGGAAATAATTGACGTGGCACTGTGTGCCTTTTGATCAGTGTTAGAGTCCGCGGGCTATGTGTGGGGCAGGCTAAGTCTGTTTCCATGGAAGCTGGAGAAGGTCTTCAGTCTGAACACTGGACTGGCCTCCAGTGGGCAGGTGGCATCAGCAATCCAGGTATTCTAAATCTTCAAATGAAGGAGCAGAAAAGCAAAATAGATGTCAATAAATAAACGTAAATGTCTTTGTACAGAAATATATAAATGACTGGAAAGGCGGACATGCTGATTAGAGATCACGCTGTTGTGTAACCAGTTTAATCCAGAAACTAACTGTTTGTTACAAACAAATTGGAATGGCGTAATGTTCCACGTGGTTTTAAGGGCAAAAATGTTAGTCAAGGTTGTTCGATGCCATAAGCACTGCAAATTAGGAAAATGCAGTTTTAGTGCTTCACAACAGAAATGCTGCACAAAAGTAAGAGAAATACCCAAGCAGAGGCTCACAGGAGGGGTGATACTGCAGCAGAGCTTACAGTCACAGCGGAGTCCAGTTCTTACAGAGTCAGGTCCGACACAGATGCCTCAGATCGCACAGGCCTCGTACACTGCACTCTTGTCTGACGCTCTCGCACACAGACCTTGCAACACAGATGCTATCCTCAGTGGTTAAAAGGGTGAGAGGTGGAGCGGAGGGAGGGTGTTGGAGGGGGAAACCCCTGCTTTGGATGAACGGCAGCCATCCCCACTCATTTTACTCACCATGTAGGGGTGCAAATGGTGGCTTTTGTTGCATATTTATTTCTATTTTTACTTACGGAACGTGCTATAATTACAATTATTGACGAGACATCTTAGTTTTAGTCTGATTCACAAGCGAAGGGTATATGCTTCGTAATCAGGAGGCTAGGCCATTGAATGACAGCTATATAACGCCTGAGGACAGTGGAAAATGGTAGCTTCTCATATTTTCCTCGTTCGCATTGAAAAGTAAATATTCCTTGCACATTCATGTTATGAAACTGCATCAGCCACAATTTCTAATTTCTACTGGTTTAGCAGACGTTTAGTGTATGTGCCACACCTCCGGGCCCATTGAGGTCCGTTAAATAAGTACACTGGATATGGCTATTCCTCACCATAGTATCTTGTGTGATAATGTAAGATTCTAGGACGATAGCCTCTCTTTTCTCACTTTTGTCCTTGCAGATTTGTAAGGCTGTCATCTACCCAAAAGTGCTATGTATATATTAGCAGTTTGCTTGTGTAGTCATGAAACAGCTATTACTACAGTGCTAGCCTATGATAATTTGGTGCGATGTGATTTTCAAGATGAAGCAGATGAGATGAAGCAGGGAGAAAGGAGGGGTTGGGAAGAAAGTAGGGACCATGAGAGAGGCATGCCACCAGGGTTAAGAATCTGGGAAGGGGTATAGCCAATGGCAGAATAGGGGAGGTGGATGGCTGGCAATGTGATATCTGAAGAAAGGAATTGCTGAAAGATCATTTTTAATGGTCAATTTCATTATTATTGGTGCTAATGTGAGAGACTTACAAATTGTTACTATTACTAGGTCTTCACTAGTGTGTTACTTATCAACGGATTGCAGTATTTTACGTGATGTGATGGACCTACGACCAACCACGCTGGTTTCCCCAAATTCCATCGAGAGGACAGCCAGACTGGTGCATATTGCAACAGACAGAAATTCCAACAGACAGAGTGGGAAAATGGTGTGGCCGGGGAACTGCTGCATGCCTTAGCCTGCTGCCTCATACACCTATACATGCTGGATGAGGGCTCGGTGATGACCCTGTCGGACTGGTACCTTCACAGGATCCTGGAATTGAACAGAGAATATTTAGATATGCAACATACAGACAATTAACAATTAATCATTAATGGCAACATGACTCCCTTGGTTCCCCATTGCAAGGATTGCCATTTACTCCTGATTGTGAATTTATATGGTGACTGTCGTATGCCCACCTCCTCAGACAGTATACTCACTTCCTCATCTGCTGCTGCAGCACTTCTTTCAAGTTCTCTAAACTAAGAAAACAGAAATTGTCCCTCTTGAAATTTCATTTCAACTGACTTTTTTCAAGGTGCTAGGCAGTCTTTTTTCTCATACAGTAATTTTTATAGTGTGTGTTAATGCTTGTTATGTTATACTAAGCCTTTCAGTATAAAGTATTACAGTGATTCAGAAGTCACACGTTCATTTTCATGGAACCTGCATGATGTCAGGGGCTGAGTTATGGAGTGTGTCTAAATATGGTTCAGAAATATGGTTTAAGCACAAGTTTCTCTTAGAACTCAAGCAAGGTGGGTCAAATGCACAGACATGCAGAGTCTTTCACCTAGTCTGAGAAGACTGAGAAACTTTGCTGTTTTGCCATTTACTCCTGAGTGTGCCTTTATTTACGTTGTGAATATTGTTATTCCTCTGTGTATAGTTCTTCATCATATGTTTTTGAGTATTTCTTTATTGAAAAAACTACAGAAATCATGGTTCACTTGTCATTTTACATGATGTTGGCTAATTGCATTCTATTACAGTCGTCACCTCTGTATGCAAAGTTTTTCCAGATCCAGTGTGTTTATTCTGAGGACAATATTGACAGGATTGCGGTGAACCATTGTGGCGTGCGTGTTTATGTCATGTGGCTGTGCTAGCATATCACCATGATTTTCCACATGAAAGAATCTTGACACATCACAGGATGTGATTACTCACATAGCAGTTATCAAGTTCCTTTTAATAGCTGTATGGAATGATTTCACCCATGTCAGGACAGCCAGATCATGAGCCATCTTCCAATGCAGGCTGAAGACTCACCTTATCAGGCTAGACCTACATGATTTTTTATTTGTTTCTTTGTATCAGTGGTGGTTGGTGAGTTGGAAACAGGGGAAGCACAAACCTCACCTTTAAATCTATTATTAATTTCAGCCGGTTCCCGTTAATCCGCCTTGATTAACAATAAACCTAGTGATTCGCAGAATAATTAACACCAACTGTGTACATAGAGTAAATGATTACCAGTGTCATTTTGTGATAGTATTATTTCTCTTGTACTTTTCGCTGGCTGCCCGACGTCAGGGATTGTTCATGTCAATTCGCTCGTCTAATTTGCAAGATTCTGCTGTTTAAATACTTGCGAAACACCATGGACCATGTTCAGTATGCATTATGTACATGGAAATATTTAATAGAAGCTTACACTGATGCCTGAAGGCCTTCTATGACACAACATGTATATTCAAAAGTGATCTTTCAGAGTACAGTAAACAGTAAGCTGCTGACTTGCATCATATCTCGCACAGATATGCTGATGCAAATGTAAGGAGTAGTATCACAGCAAAATCTGACAATTGAGGGCACTCAGTCATCACTGATAGCCAAAATGACTTTGACCTGCTGTTGCTCTTTCAATCAGGTGTTCCTCTTTCAATGGCAAGATCATTGGCTCAGAAAATGGGAGTCTGTAACTGTCTGTGGAGTAGATGTACAAAAATGATTAGTCACATGAGGCTTTGAGGGAAAAAGGTTGTATTAACAATGAACCTGTTTGTTTATGTGAAAGAAAACATTGAATCATTTGACCCCATCCCTTGGAATGCACCCAAGAAGCCGTCATATTACTCAATTATCAAAAAAAAACCTTGACAGCGTGTCATACAATAGCACTTAATTTCCAGACCACATGTAAGCAGTTAATAAGCAATAATGAACAAATAATAATAATAAGCAAATCATAAATGTACCTTACTTACAGGTGAATTGTGTTCCTCCTCTTTAATCAAATCAAATGACATTAGATTAATTACAAGTGGTGGGCTATAAGTGCCCTTTTCATTGGAACGTCCGTTTATAAACAACATAGCGGCCTATTGTCAAAGTGCAAATGTCGAAATAAAGCTTGCAATTCCCATACTTTTGAGGCTTTTGCCAGATTTTAAAATCAACTTAAACATAGCTGTTTTTATATTCAAATGGTGAACAAAATAATGAAAAGCACAAAACAATACATGAACATAAACTAATAAGCTGGACTGCCCTTTGCTCTCATAACAGTTCCAGGTCTTCTCAGAATGCTGTTATATAAAACTTTTGAGTTGTTTCTAGTGGGATCTTTGGTTGTTTTTCTAGAAAGACAGCTGACAAAGGAGGTGGGAATCTAGGTCACACTCTGTGTTTCAGAACTTCCCATAAAGGTTCAGTGATGTATAGATCTCGTGAGACCTGGTTAGTTCAAGGAATATGCTATACTACATCCTGATGTAAACAGAACCACTGAATTTAGCATTGTTTATTAGAGATATTGTGTTATCAGCTTATGTGGGGAAAAAATTAGAGATATTGTTTTATCAGGTTATGTGGGGGTTTTGTGCTCACTACATCAGGTTATGTTGATCGTTGGCCTTGTTTACAATGACTTCCCAAGTGACAGCTCTACAATATAATCTTTTCAAAGCTCATATTGTGCAGTTTGTATCAGAAAGGTGTAAATTCATTCTGTTGATATATTTGAGGCTGTTGTATGGTGGACTATCCTGTTAAGTCTGTCTATAATTTTTGGTGAGCTTTAACTTGTGAATTCTATCCCTCTTGCCTGATTAAGGTTATCCTTGTTTGGCACATGTGTCAATTTTGCTATTATTCCTCTTGATGCAATGAATATCTTTTTAAAGTTTAAAAAATCCATTATTTTGTCTACCACCGGTAGTTATGACCTTGTAACATACTTGTGCTGTCTTTTGTGGGTCACTGATTTTACGTACATTTTAACGTACATGTTAAAATGTTAGCAATGCAATAAAAAATACACAAGAGCGAACACTTGTGTGAAGGGGTTATTTTGCTGTTAAGGCCACAGTATGCACCTAGTGTTCCTCTATTGATGGCTAACACACTCTTTTCTAAATTATTAACCGTGAAGTGGAAGCCTTTAATGAATGTATGAAATGAAAAATAAGACATAACATAAAATACATACACGAAATGTGCCATTTCTGCCCTCTGTTGGTTAATGAAAATAACTATTAAAATAAAATTACTAGAAGCATCAGTGCATTCTTCTGAAGAAGTATGATCATTGTTGAAGTGTCTCAAACTGGCAGCCAGCGACCTTATCACAACATTGGATCTTTTTAAAGCAAAGATTCCATGTTTTGGTCTGGGGTACACATTTTGCTTTTACCATAAACATGTTTATGTCTGTCAAAACCTGATTAGACTCCAGGGAATGTGGTCTAAAGGCAGCAGCCTACCCAGAGGTGTTGTGGTAACTAAGGAGATTAATATATTGTCTGAGGAAGTGAGAATACTGTGACTCCAAAGCCCATATGTATTAATGGTAAAAAGGCTAACAGTTGGGTATACTATATGAGGGTGTGGGCATACTGTAACTCCAAAGCCCATATGTATTAATGGTAATAAGGCTAATAGGTGGGTATACTATATGAGGGTGTGGGCATACTGTAACTCCAAAGCCCTTATGCATTAATGGTAAAAAGACTAACAGCGGGGTGTACTGTCTGAGGAGGTGGGCATACTGTAACTCCAAAGCCCATATGTATAAATGGTAATAAGGCTAATAGGTTAGTATCCTGTCTGAGGAGGTGGGTGTACTGTAACTCCAAAGCCCATATGTATTAATGGTAATAAGGCTACTAGGTGGGTATACTGTCTGAGGAAGTGGGGATACTGTAACTCCAAAGCCCATATTCATGAATAGTAATAAGGCTGGGTATACTGTACATTTTCAGAAATTGAGTTGGGTATGCTCTGTATAATTGCATATTCCCTTCACTATACCAATCAGCCTACCCCACTGTGCCATCAAACAGGGTATATCCAGGATGATCTACAAGAAATTTCTCAGATTTGTGTACACAATAGATATGTGGATTTGTGGCTGATTGTAACAGGGCCACATTGTCCTTATTCAGTGTTTCTCATTTTACTGAATCTGTAGCCAATGAATGGCATTTGTGATGAGTACTCTGTTGATTTTAGGAAGCTTGCAATAAAGCATCTAGTTAAAATAAATGTTTGGCATATATAGCATTTCATCTACACCTGAAATACACCCAAGGTAACCATACTATCTGTCTACCATGTTCTTGCCCAGCTCACTGGAGGTACTTTAATTCACCCGGTTCACTGTTTATTTTCCCAGACATGATGACTTGCGGTGAATACACAATGCTTACTTCCCCATTGGTTGACACCCATGTCACACATAGGCAGACTGATAACCTGAATGAAACTGCAACCGAAAACAGATTTTACAGATTGAATCTCTAAATGTAAACAAAGGAGGAATCTCAACCGAAAGCACACATACTGCTGAATAATGGAAGGCTGAATAATTATAAACCGGTTGTTGTCCTGAACACTGTAACAATAAATGTAATGGACTTTATACCAGCCCATATAATTGTATAAACTAATTCCCATTTAATCTATAAAAGTACATTGCCTAGCCTATTTATTATGGATGAAAGTGAAAAGCAACTTGCAAATGCTACAGGCATCAAATACATGTTCATGGAGACATAGGATAGTTAATTTTTCAATTTTAGCCAAAGTTATGTGAAACCAT
This sequence comes from Albula goreensis, assembly GCA_022829145.1. NCBI lineage: Eukaryota > Metazoa > Chordata > Actinopteri > Albuliformes > Albulidae > Albula > Albula goreensis. Next base: position 4,817,487 of record CM040758.1, read on the forward strand.
TCAAACTGATAAAAGATTCTGAAGCAATTCAGGTAAAGTAACTTCAAGCTGAATGGTACAACAAACATGTTTCAATTTGGAATTAAACCTGTTATTTCTGAGTTATATTACCAGCTCTTGAACCACTGTGCCATACTACTGTCCATCTGAAGAGAAAACAAGGCCTAGTTCATTCATTGTTTCCATAAGGATCAGAATTAAATGTTTTGTGCAGTCACTAGAAGATTGCATTGTTGTGTGTCATCCCTTCCTAAAAAAAAGGAATAAGTTGTGTATCATTTTGTAAATATCAAAAACGAGTACATTCTATCTATTCCACAAGGGGGAGACACACCATAATATATGAAATTGCATCCTCATGTTTAATAGCACAAGTTAGAAAGCATTCAAGTGCAGAGCGCTTGTCTAGCAGTATCTTGTTTGAAAAAAGTGCTTTTATTTGTACTCATTAGTTCAGGGCAGTGCAGTCAAGCATGCATTCTCATCCACAGCATGTAATGTAAGCATGATGTGATTCCTTTAGCTCTACAGTCCACTGGGATGGTTTGCACAGAACTTGGACCAGAAGGGAGGGTTTAATGTGCAATCGTCAAGGCAATCAGGGTAACTGATTGTCTTCAGGGTAGTGTGCAATGACAAGCGATCGTCCCGCTGAACTCTTTTTCTCTGGGTGATGCTCTGGCCAGTCATCCCCTGCATACATAGGTTAGTCCACTCTTAAAATTTTGAAATAGGGAAGGCTATTTAAATAAGGGTGATAAAGAGCTAGCACTTAGGTAGCTAATCCATAACGGCAGGATCATCTTGGGGTAGTTACCTGAACGTCGCCCAGTCCTAGACTTAAAAACGCTCTTACTCAAGAGCTATGCTTAATCCTTGTATTGGAAACTGGCCCAAAATAAGTTATCTATCTCAGAAGTGGAGCAGGAGTTTCTCTTTCATGGACTTTCCAATTATGTAGTGAGGATTGCATAAAATAGACAATTACGTAAGAGAAACAATGATTTAAGCAGTACGGATGTGACACAGAGTTTTGAACATGCCAACTCCACACCCCCTTACAAAAGCACCAATTAACTTCTACACATGTTCCAGTGACTAAAGCTGATCTCCTTAATATATGCACTATGAACAGAAAAGTCGTTCTCTGCAAAATCATTTATGACAGTAACATTGACTTAACGTACTGAGATGACGGAAAAATTAACACAAAATGCTCAATCAAGCCACCCCCTCTGTGTACATCAACCATTTCTGTTCCTCTGGCTACAATGAGGGGGAGGGGCTTGTATTTATTCATAGGAATAATCAGGAACTCAAAATAATTCCCAGTGACAATCCAACATTATTTGAATGTCTTGCTGTGATACATAACCACTTCCAGGTATTGTTGATTATCTTTATCTACTGTTTCTCCCAAACCTAACTTTGTATTTCTTTTTTGAATTTTTAAAGTCATTGCCTCACTCAGCCCTCTCTGCCTTGCTGCTGTAATAGTCGGTGACTATACAATCTTCCATTGGTAGGTGAATCCTTCAGTTGAATTGAGTGCTGAGTTGTCTTCCCTTAACTCATCTTATTGACTCCCACCCACAATGAGGTCAAACACTAGACCTGGTGTGTTGTAGTTGTCTTGCTATTAACAACCCATCTGGTGCAGATTTTGGTGTCTCTAACCACAGGCGACTCGCCATAAACATAAAGCTCTCTCTTCCTTCCCTTTTACCAAACAAACCATGAACTTTCACATCCTTAAGTCCCTCTACCCCAGCTGGTTAGTCAGAGCTCTTGGCTCTGTACCATCACCTCTACCCAGCTCACTTCAAGTCACACGACCATCCTCTACTGACTGCCCAGTGGTGTGCTGTCTTGTCTCTAAATGGACTGACCCTTACTTGGACAAGTGTTGACTCACGCAAGCAGTCTGGTACACTGAGGAGCTGCACTCCTTAAAGATTTATGGCCTAGTGTCCGGAGTGACAGTATAGCTATTCTGGACTACTTAATCATGCCTGCATATAAAACTGCCACATATCAGAATATCACCGGGCTCTACAATCTGCACATTTCAAGTTCTATCATCGTATCCTTGAGACAAAAAGAAATAGACCTCTCCACAGTCAACTCTTTTACCAAAGTTTGCTGGCAGTTTTCCCAGTCTCCTCTCCTCTGAGTGGGCTGGTTTGTCTGATAAATGATTGTGAAGTGATGTAATGTAATTCAACCCTACCATTGCTCTCTAAATGTTTACCCTCAGCATTTGATGACATAAATGACCTCTCTTTCACTAAAATCAATGTAGTGATATGCACTTGCCCCTGCCTCCATAGCCCCTGCCTCCATGACCCCATGCCCATTGCCCAAGTCAAAGCTTATCTATACCACTTTTGCCCTTTCTTATTAAAGGTTGTTGTAAATCAGTCTCATGTCCAGGTTGTCAGCTTAATAAACATTTAATTGAAGTCGAAGTAAATCAACAAAATGAGAGACATTTGAAGAACTACGTTCATACAACTGGAATGGTATTGATGTGCAAACCTATTTGACATCAGCTAAGGACAACATTTTTATACTGTTATGGGTGGCTGTAGATTGAAACTGGTTTGCCATTTCAGAAGTCCATGTCTGGTTTTGCGCTGAGGCTGGTGGGTGGGGCTACCTCAATTGGTTAACAGGCTGAGCCGAGTAACTTGGGCTACCTGTGTTTAATAAGCCACTGGGTATATAGGCCTGCCAGTGTGCAGGGTGAGTTTCAGTTGGAAGTTAGGAGCGGTAAGGTTAGGATCTTAGCTCCTGGTAATTTGGTGTTGCTCATTCCCAACTAGAAGTGTGTAGAGATACTTTAGTCAGCATTTGTGTTTTTGTTTTAGTTCTTTAATAACCGTCCCAATGTGTCAATGTGTGTGAACTGAGAGACTTATTAGTGATTAAATCTCTCCTTTCACTCTCCTTTCATTCCCCCCGATTGTGTTTGAGGGTTTTTGTTTGCTGTGGGATTCATCACTTTAGGTTGTTCGCTATTATGAATCTCATTCCCCCAGGGCAGCTCTGCCTTGAAGGAAAAATGATGCAGCCAGCTACATTTGTACATTTACATTTGAATGCGTATGTATGACCTCTGCATACTGGTATGCTTTATGTCAGATCTCAATATTGCCAATTTGAATTCTTGAGTAGGCTGTTCCCCTCAGACAGGTGTCTCTGTAGAATTTTTAGGCCTTAGACATGTTTAATCTGTTCACTTAAACTGTAAATCTGGATTAGGTTTTTGCATTATGTATTAAATCATATTATCATTCAGATCAATCAGATTAATAATCTCAAATTATCATTTATTTTTTGATAATCTGGTAGGTGGTTTAAGAATGGTAATACTGTGCCTATTAAAATGTCAAAGCATTATACCAGTGAATATAGCACATAATGAATCAAACACATCTCGCTCATGTAAAAGAGTTTCCCCTTTTTTCCCCACCCAAAACACAGCTGAACTGTTTAGCCCACCACAGAAACCTGCTCTTGCCGTCTCAGGAGGAGGAAGCCCTGGCACGTGAATCCTCAGACTTACATGACAACAGGCCCTGGCCTGATGAAAACATCAGAGGTGATAAGAATAACAAATAATTTGCTTATGCTCCTGACAGCCATTGCATGCTTACTTTTGACATGCGTTCAGTTAAACAAATTACTCTCACAACATCAAGAATAGGACAACCTATATGGGGACATTGTAGTCAAAAGTTCATTTTCAACCCAACAAAAACATCTTGCCTAATACTTTTCTTCATGACCTTATGCTTTTTTCTGTGTGGCACACACTGGCCAAAACCTCAGTCTAAGAGAAGATCAAGTTAAATGTTGACTATAATTGCATGCAATGTGTAAACAACAGCTATATGGGACATAACTGAGCAAGTGTTGTACCAATGTTATTGTTTTCAACTGCACCAGCCAAGGAAATTGTTAATTGGAAACACATTTGTTGTGACAAATCACTGCTGTAATCCCCCCCCACCCTGCAAAGAAAAGTGGTTCCACCCCATGCAGAGAGATTTTAGTGTTTAAACTGACAGAGAATGAGATTTCAAATGGCAGAAGTTGGTAACTGGTAAAACTCCCATTCTGCGTTGATTGGAAATTGGCGAATTCTTCGATTGGCTACAAAGTTGTTATCCAGTTCTAATGCAGATCTGTGGTCCTCTGGTTTACACCTGAGGTTTCAGCTAATGGTTGGTATGTTTCAAGTTGCCAATGTTGTTTATTTGAATTGGGCTGCCTTCCATGTGATTGGTGATGCCAAACTACATCTATGGCCTCCACAATCACCAGGTCAAACATTTTTTTAACCTGTGATATTTTGAAGAGCCAACTGCAAAGTATTTTCTATCTCCTTCAGTTGTGAGAGAGCTGGTTGCTTTCCTGAAGGCTGAATTTGTGACTTGATAATTTTACTGTTAGGTAATTCTGTTCTTTGTCCTTTTATTTCACACTTCAACAACATTGAAAATTGCAATGCAGAAATGTATTTTAAATAATTTATGACACAAAGTAAATCAGACCCTTTTTGTTGAATGTACCGTAGATGCATTTCATATTATAACATGGACTGAATACAGTTTGGAAGAAGGCCATGAATGAATGTTCATCCATACATAACATGCAGTTAAAACTGGTGAGTACAAGCAGTGATGTCGAGAAGTACATGGGATATATGCACTGTAACTTTTGGGGGATGCCCAACTATTAGTCTTATTTACCGTTAATTATAATGCATATAGGCTGTGGAGTTACCGTATACTCACATCCTCATCACCACTGGTAAAAACACTTTATAGGTCAAACCTGAGCACAGAACACTGCTTTATGAAGGGGGGATGTATTTAAAATGTCAGTTAACATTTTAAAGATCATAATGGAGACAAGGTACAGTACTTTTTAATTCAGTCATCTCCGAACTGAAAGTGAGCTGACTCACACAGTAAAGGCCGCAGTATTCCGGTAGGGGAATATATATAACGGCAGGGTTTGGGTGTGCTGCTTAACGCAAGACACTTCTGCTTCCCAAAACACACATGGCACGCTGTGAACTAAAGCAAAAACAATTTAGCATGCAAATGAATGGAAGGCCTCATTCATACCACAAATATTTGAAAAATGCTACTATTTTTAATAATGTTAGTTTTTAATAACCCTTTTTACCAGGGGAACTGAGGTCAGGTATGGTATGGTAGGTATGCTTGGTTCCAACAATTCTGATGTCATATAAATATTCACTGAGGACTCTATGCACCAGTAAGGACCTTGTATTTCCATAAACATTGCTGAATATTTTCTCAGTGAAGACAAAAGAATACCAACAAACAGTGTACAGTCAAAATAACTATCTGTTGGCATTAGACTAACACATTCGAGAACTGATACTTGCTTTCAATCATTCTGAAATGAAATGATGAAAGACTTATAAAAGACTTTCACTAAAATGGTTTATAAGACTGGCCAGCTGTGGACTTCCCTTGCTGGGGCACTGTGGCTAAATCTTCCAAATATGAATCTTAGATGTGGTCTGATGATGCACATGCAGAAAGGGCCACTGCAAGCCACAGTATCCTGAAAAGGCCAGCGAAGAATGCCTTACAGACCCTGCCCTGGAGCTTAGCTGAAAGATTTCAATAATTTTAGATGCCGCAGCATGACTTTTTGAACCACAGAGTAAGGCGCTGCACAGTTTCTGAATCTGCTCTATCTGAGACTCCTCAGGCCGTACTGCCTCCCTCACTCCTTCTCCTGTCATTCTGGCCATCCTCACTGTCCAAAAACACAAGCCTCTTTTTGTGTATTTATTGAATTTGTAAAACAACAAATCCAAGAATATAGTACCCAGTAACATAAGTGCAATACATGCACCCCAAATAGGATGAAACTGCCACATATAAATGCAGGTTAGTTCAAAGCAGCACTGTTTTTGTGAAGTACTATGGTCGGCATAAATAAAATATGCTAAATGGGGAAGTTATGTTAATATTTTCCAACAACAAATACTTGCACCCCTATCCACAAAAATGCTTTGCTAAATGTAATTTGTTACAACTAAGATATTCATTTGATACTCAGAATGAATGTTTATCAGTTCTTAGGCAACAAAGACTATTCATAGAGTTCAAGATTTTACAGGAGATACAAGAGGACGGACAGCCCTGTTTACTCTTCAGTATGGTCCAGCCTTTTTATAAATTGGTCTTACACCACATTTCTTCTAATCCTCTGGCATTTTTTTCAGTTTCAAGACTGAACTTTTATAACACAAATTACACCTTTTTGGTATCGTAGAATTGACTCACTTATCATTTTTGACATTTGTTTTCATTTTCTTGAAGGCAAATGTACATTTTTAATCTATTTTCAATTGCTTTTCACTTGGGTGAATTTCTCAACAATAGAGAGTAATTAAGCAGTGTTGCCAGCTTACTTTAGAGTGTCACTAGTTGTACCTCAGTTTATTGCTTGAATTTCCCAGCTGCCACTAAAGCAGTTGGGTTACTGATGCTGTTTTTCAGTGATACTGTCAGCCAATTACATCATTTTCATGTTGGCCAATCACATTTAAGTTTTGTAGCAGTTTATGTGTAATAGACCGCAAGTGTGTGCACCGTGCAACACCCAAGAAGCAGCACTTTCTTCATAGTGCCTTCAAAATAACAAAGTCAGTATGGCTGTACACCTGGCTTTAATTGGACTCGATGCAAAAGCTAAATCAGAATAGACATACACCACAACTTTTCAAGAATAACGCACCAAAACTGATCCAAGTTTATTTGCTGTCCTAAGAACATGGGCGCTGAATGGGAACATGACAGCTTCGTTGGTCTAAAACTAGCAAACCAACTTACGTTAGAGTCATTGCCGCTTACCGCCAGGTGTAAGACAGGGCCCATTGTCTCATTTGCATTTAATGCAAATTACAATTAAACTGACTAGCCAGTGGCAGTGTTTGCAGTTCAGATTCATTGGTTATTTGTATTATGTCACCATTCTTACCATTGGTGATTTGTATCATGTTTCATCTGGTTGGTACAGTGAAAGCCAACAAAATAAAATAATAAAATGCATACAAATGCAGTAATATTCAGCACCTACGGTCCAATTAACACTGGGTTAACTTTAGGACGGGGCTACAACTAATTACATTCAGGCAGACTGAAGGTACGAGAAGGGCAGTGACACATAGTAACATGTGCTGTAGGCGCACCTCCAGCCCCTGCAGTGTACTGACCCTCTGGGCTTGGCTGACTGCAGGAGGGATCCACCCAGGAAGCAGTGCACTGGGAGACCTTTTCAGAGCTGCAGCTGTGGAGGACTCACACGTGCTCAAGAAACCCTGCAATCCTGGAGGTTCCATAGTAATTCCAGATGGCACCACACGGGCGATTTTAAATGGCTCATGTTCATGAGCGTCAAACCATGATCCTGGGCATTCAAACATTGACTTCCTGCTTGCATTTTCAAAGGAGATCTGCCAGTAGGAGAAATGATGCTTGATGATTCCATTTGATGACGGCTGTTTGCCGGCAGTATAAACAAGTAGGTGATACATAATCATGAAAGTGTGAATGTTTCACCCACCTAAAAATAATTGATGGTAATTTAAGACTTTCTAAAATTAGAAGATCATAAATTACAGTTTAAGGGGCATGCAATGTCAACCCTTGGTGTCATATTTCAAGGGCCAGCTGCAAAGTGAGTCAACTGCCTCCAACTTTTTCAATAGGCCAAGCCACCTAGTATTACCAGCTATTACTTAAAATACCACAGTCAGACAAAGAAAAAGCCGCTGGCAGCTGAATGAGAGTCCCATCTTCACTTATACCCAAAGGAAACAGCTTTGCTCTCTGTACTGGGAACAGCCTGTGAGGTGGAAGAGCTCTGTTTCCAGTCTGCACAGCCGTGCGTTCGCATGGCTCCCTTGTACAGCCACTCCTGCTGCTCTTTAGCAGGGCTGTCACCGTGGGTCATGTGACCCAGCCGTGTTTATAAGCCCGCCCCCCCCTCCACTGCTGTCCCAATCTGAAGCAGGGGTAGGTAGGCTGAGCAAGAGAGAGAGAGGGAGAAAGAGTGTGTTGCTTGTAAGGAAGTCAGGCACACAGAGAGGCCTGCTGGGTAAGATTACACAGCCCCTACCCCCTTCCCCCCCAAGAAGCAGCCGCCCCTCTCTAACGCACTTTTGGTGCGCTCGTGCGGAAGAAATCAGGGGCTTCACTGACAGAGTGGATGTGAGAGCCTGCCTGTTGGCTTTGGAGCTTTTCCTTTGCTTCTGAGAGGGAGAGGAGGAGAGAGAGAGGGAGCAGCTTTACAGAGGGGCTGGACCTAGCACCTCAGCCAGGGTCCCAGAGGCATCCTCAAAGCCACGCTCCCCGTCTCCCCGGACCAGCGGGAGGAAGACTGCGGAGCCCGGCCAGCACCAGCGTCAGGCTGGAGCGAAGGAGTGGGCCTCGGCACTCGGGGGCGTGGGGGGCCCCCGTCGCGGGCCGAGCTGGGCGAGGGAGGCCCACGGGGGCGGCCAACATGGCCGCAGGAGCCATCACCACTCTTCCCTCAGCACCTGAGGACGGAGGGAGCGGGTCTTTCCTTCCTGGGACGTTCAAGGAGCTGAAGAGGCTGTACTGCAAAAACGGGGGTTATTTCCTGAGGATAAACTCAGACGGGCGGGTGGATGGAATCCGGGAGAGGAGCGACCCACACAGTAAGTGCTTCCATACGTTGTTCCAGAGCAAGGGAGTGAGGGAGAGGAAAGAGAGAGCGAAAGATCAACAAAACCCCTTTACGGTTGTGGGTTTAGCTGGACACAGTAATCAGCAGTGATACACAAGTTAACTGGCCTCAATTTTCCTACCATGGCTCTCTTCAGAACATCTAAAAACATTCCCCAGCACAAATAAAATAGGTGGGAATTTATCGGACTTTCTGTTTCTCAGCCCAGGCTAGTCCTTAAAGGGAACAGCTGTGCGGTGTTGCATCACAACGTGACATTCTGTAATAATTTCCTGATCCATGTGTCCTGGTGAAGTTTGGCAACAGAACATAGAGTGTCATCTGTCCTCACCTTTTTAAGTTGGTGGGTAATGGGCCGAGCTCTGTCAGATTTTTCTGGTAGATAAAAGGGTACCTGTTATTTGTCTTTCAATTAAAATCCCACTGTAAGCAGTGGTCTTGTGTAAACCTCTTCCAAGTTGGTGTTGATGGTAAATGCAGACTGTGTGCAACCTGACAGGAATCCTCTGTGCATGATGAAACAGCATGAAAAGTACTTGTGCTTTTTAAACCCCATAAACAACATGGAATGGTTGTTTAAATCCAGCCTGATCAGAGCAGATCCCTAACTTTTCAATGTGAAAACAGTTACTGTAGGCTGTGTAACCATGGTTATGTGAATCACATATGGAAGTTTGATGAACATGGAAAAGTTTTATGTATACTTAACTATATGGGAAGACAAATTATCATTTTCATGTTAGTCAAGACACCATCACATACTGATTTCATTTATTTCATCCAACTTATTTCTAAACAAATGTTCACAGTTATTTATTTTATGTTTTATTAGAAAATAGCTGAAGAGTTTGAAATAATAAACATATATTTCCACTCGTAATTTCAAAATACTTAAAAAGCTTTATATGAAAATTAATCTTTCTTTCCATGTCGCAACTGGCTAATTAATTTTGGTCTTCATATTTCACCCACTGGCAGACACACACACACAACACATATGCAGCCACAGAAGCTGACATAAAAAACGTTATTATGTTCATTGACTGTTAAGTGCCAGCCAGAAGCAGATAGGCTGAGCTGGGTTCTGCACACGGTTCCTGTCTTTTAGCAAGGGAGATATTCCTTTTCACTTTCACTTTTCGCTATGGGTGGTGGGGAGGTGGGATATATGCAAAGCTGCTTTGTGGCAATGGAATTGGGGGGGGCATATGTAAAGATGCCTTGTGACAACTGTAGAAAGCACTACATGAATAACAAGTTATTCAAGTTATATATGTTGTTTTCATTATAGAAAACAAAGGAGACCATAAGATGGGTGAAGGGAGAGCACAAATAAATACTGTAGTCAATAATAAATAATAATATAGGGCTAGTGAATAATTTGTATTCAAACCAATGTTTGTATATGAATGAAGCATATGTGCCCATGGTCTAAGTGATTATTGATGCATCTTTCATTTGGAGCATTTGCATGTAGACCTTCTTCCTTACTCACTGCACATTAAAATCAAGACAGTGTGTTCGTCTGTCTCTGCCACCCAGCCATATGTCTTAATTGACAATAGAGTTCATATAGAGCTCTAGGAATGGTAATATACCGTAATACCATTATGGTAACTATAATCAAAACTGCTGTCGTACACCAAAAAGAAACATGCTGGCAGGTTTAATTTTTTATTTTTTTTTTTTAATCCTATTCAGTATTAATTTAAAAACATGCACAGAGAGTGGAAACATTAAACATGTTATGTTGTCTGCTTATGTTAGATTAATGTTTCAGCCCAGAAAAGATATAAAAATCATAGCTTACATTCAAAACCTATTATTTTATGTGTGATTTACAGACCTGTTCTCACTCACGGAGATGTCTTATAAACAGCAGTAAAGTGTAGTTACCCATAAAATTTACCCTTAATTCATAGCACCTTGCACTATTTATTTTCCAAGGAAATTTTTACCCATGACACATTTTGTATTTCACCAAAAAAATATCTGGATGTATACAGTGCTGAAGTAATTCACATCTAGTACTTGAGAGCACTAATGTAGGACCTTATCTGTTGCATCAATAATATTTTACTTACTAGTGGAAATTTGACTATGCTGATAACAGGGAAGATACCAGATTTGAGATGTGGGCATCTGCTGCTTTGTAAATGTATGTAAAAAAACCTGAACCATTTAATTTTGAACTTATGTGCTTAGTTTGGTCGGAGGGTAATGTGGAACCCCCTCTTGAAATAATCATTAAACATAAACATGGAGAGAATGAAATATCTGAAACTGTGGTCATCAGAGTTTGGTTTGGAGACCAGAAATAGGTTCCAAACTCTGCTGGTGAATGCAAAGGCTGTACAGCCAAAATGTGACTTAACAGAAAAAGAATTATCATGCAAAACAGGCAAGACATCTTGTATAATTTTTCAAATTTGTGTCCTGTCAAGAACCACATGGACGTCTTGCTTCATCCACATCTGCCACGACTAGCTTTGATGTGTGATATTCACTTTCAGCAACCAGAGAGCGAATTCCTCCTTTTCCTCCAAATCCTCCCTTTCTCATCTGTACCCATATGTCCATCAGTAGTGTCCATACATCTAAGCTAAGCTGCACAAATGGTAAATGTCGAGTGGTCAGTCAATTATTAAAGAGCGTTTAAATAATATTAATATATACACAGATGAGCCAAAACATTATGACCACTTGCCTAATATGTTGTTGGTCCTCCACATATTGGTCTAACTCACCAAGGTTTGGACTCTATAAGACCTCTGAAGGTGCCCTGCGGTATCTGGTACCAAGATGTTAACCGACAGTTCCTTTAAGTCCTGTAAGTTGCAAGGTGGAGCCACCGCGGATAGGACTTGTTGTTCCAGCACATCCCACAGATGCCCGATCAGATTGAGATCTGGAGAATTTGGAGGCCAGGGCAACACCTTGAACCTTTGTCATGCTGCTCAAACCATTCCGGACAATGTGTGCAGTGTGGCAGGGTGCGTTATCCTGCTGAAAGAGGCCACATGAATGCCCGGAACCAGGGTTTCCCAGCAGAGCATTGCCCAGAGCATCATACTCCCTCCACCGGCTTGTCTTCTTCCCACAGTGCATCCTAGTGCCATCACTTCCCCAGGTAAATGGCACACACGTACCCGCCCATCCACGCGATGTAAAAGAAAATGGGACTCATCTATCCAAGCAACCTTCTTCTGTTTCTCCACAGTCCAGTTCTGACACTTGCTTGCCCACTGTAGGTGCTTTTGACAGTGGACAGGGGTTAGCATGGACTGGTCTTCAGCACTCTGACTGGTCTGTGGCTACGCAGCCCCATACCCAGCAGGGTATGATGCACTGTGTGTTGTGACTCCTTCCCATAACTGTCATTAAAATTTTCTGTGACTTGTGCAACAGTAGCCTTTCTGTCGGTTCAGACCAGATGGAATAGCCTTCATTACCCTGGCCCCGGTTTGTGGTTTGTCCCTTCTTACACCACTGTCAGTAGATATCTCACCACTGCTGACCAGGAGCACTACACCAGCCTTGCTGATTTTGAGATGCTCCAATCCAGTTGTCTGACCATAACGATTTGGTTGGTCTGGTTGCTCAGGTCTTTATGCCTGCACATTTCTCCTGCATCCAACACATCGCCTTCGAAACTGACTGTTCTTTTGCTGTCTGATATATCTCAGAACATGACATGTGCCGTTGTTACGAGATAATCAATGTCATTAGCTTCATCTGTGAGTACTCATAATGTTTTGGCTTATCGTTGTACAATTAAGTTTTATTTTAGTCTGAGCTTTAAAAATACCCTAAAGCCTTAGGTACTGTGCACCAGAAGAGCATAAAGTTAAAGGACAGCTTTACTTTGGTGGCTACTTTGCTGCAGTGCCTCCCTGTGGTGTGGAGGGTCACTAAGTGTAGGACCATCCCTGACTGCCTGCTCATGTTGTTTCATTATTGAAGTTAACAGTTGCAGGACTGTGTAGCAATTAAGCCAAATCTGGGACCCAATGGTCATGATTTTATATCCCCTTTTGAGGAGCACATTTCTGCCCTGTGACTAGGCTTACATGTAAACGGCTGTCAGAATGTAGGCCTATAGTGTATGGGAGATATTAAGACTGGTTCCAGATCTGATCTCCTCTCAATTTATATTTGATTTGAACTAACTGTGTTGCATAGCTCAGTGAAAGATTGTATGAATTTTCCACTTGTAAATAACAGTCTGAAAACCTGATGTACGTGTCAAGTGTCGTGTTGACACTTGATAATAATTGTCACCTCTGACAAGAGCTCCATTTTTACTCATTGTAGTCTGAAGGGCAAAAAGCAGTAAAACTTGATGGCTGGTGATTGGCAATCATTAGCCCCAACCCATGTGGTAAGTAGTCAGACATTCAGTCAGCTTTTCTGACCCAGATGTTGTGGTTCTGATTGGAGAGATGGCAAGGTGGAACTGCATCCGAGTGAAGATGACACAGAGGAATGGACAAGACAAATGGAAAAGGAACAGAGGGTTAGATGTGTGTAAACGTAATTCAACACTACTTTTTTTTATTTATTTATTTATTTTTATTTCAATAGTATAGTTTCTTTGTGTGAGTGTCATAACTTTGAATACAATCACAAAACAGTGAATTTGCAGCTGTGTACCGATAGCATTGAGACTTTGAGCATTTAAAAGGTAATGGAAAACTGCTTTGTCCAGGATGTCATTTGTAATGAATTCAGCTTAATTGGATATAACCAAAGCCAATCAATTCATGATCACTGTGGCTGAACCACAGTGACCTGCCCCTCTGCTCTGTGGATTGTTTTTGTATCTACCTTGCTGTCCCTTCCCAGAGGAGAGCTAGCTGGAAATTAGTTTACCTAAGTGAAAGAAAGACGCTGAAATGTTGGCTTGCCTTGTGATAAGGCACATCCTTTTCAGTTATTTAGTTATTTAGTTAGTCAGTCCAGTCAATCACATCTTTAACCAGTTTAGGTAATTCAGACAGTATTTTGCAACAAGTAGTGGAATCATTGAAATTTATATTGATGAAATACTGTTATTAGTGTTATGAGTTTTTTCTTATTGTGTTTTAGGGCTTAAGAGCAGAAATACCAGCTACCTGTAACCCAAAATGATCCTTCACAAGCTCAAAATGAAAATAAAAGCTTCATTCTGCAGTTCTGAAACAAATACATTTTTTAAAAAGAGCTTTGTTGAGTTAATCTTGCAACTAACAGCTTGGAAGCAGATAGGAAAGCTTGCTCACAGTAGGGGGGAGGTGACATCACCCTTACACCATATTGAGGTCAGACAGTTGCTAGCTTCAACATGTAATATGTCAGTAACGGTAAAAGAAACAAGTCTGTAATTGTGTGGGATGATTATACCCCTGCTTACAATGCTAGCTGAATTCAAATGTAATTCTTAAATCTCAAATCCAGTTTTCACCAGTGTTTTTTCCACTGGAAATAATGTGTGATGTTGGTCTTGCTCAAATGATATGTAATTACAACATATGCCAAGCCCTCCATCCAGGGGAACCTTCCTTATCCATGTGATTGTGTTGTATTTTGAGTCTTTCCAATCCATGTATGACAATACCTTACTTCAAAGTCACAAATGAAAACTACAACTTTTGCACATTCAGCTCACAGCTTATTGGTTTTATTGTTACTACTATTTTCAATTATTATTGTGTATAGTTTGAATAATATAACAGTGTCTCTGTGCTGGAAATGTTTATAAAATAAATTGTATATTGTTTAATTAGGAGAAATCTTTGAGACAGCAGGACGAGTTTGGAGTAGCAGTATGACCATTGTTAAGTGTCCGATGCGTTTGTGCCTTCTTCAAGGATCTCCTTCCTAACGTGACTGTGAAAGGAAATTGTTGTCTTTCAGCCAAGCTGCAGATACAGGCGACGGCAGTCGGGGAAGTGGTCATTAAAGGAGTCTCTACCAGCCGCTACCTGGCGATGAGTGCAGACGGGAGGCTTTTCGGGACGGTGAGTGTTGGTGTTTCACAGGCCTCAGTGACCTGGCTCCTCTGCTGTTTCCACTTCAATTCTTTCTCTCTTAAATGTTTCCATTTCCACAGTAAACCAGCTTCAACAAAAAAGCAGCTTCTCTTAGGAGAATAAAGACACCATAATTGCATTTCTTACCCTGTAGTCTCTCCAAAAAGTCTTCAAAATGCTGATTTTTTCTGATTGAGCTAAAAAATCGATGATATAATTCTAGCTGCTTTGGAATGCCCAACCTTTCAACTGAGGTTAGAATTTTATTACTATAGAGATACTTTTTCTTTATTAGCAAGTCTAATATTCTAACATCATTTTGTATTCTAACATAACTGTTGGCAACACCAGTCTGTTACTGAGTTTGATAAATTAGCAGACAGTTCTCCTAGTTATAAAAGTTTAATGTTTCATGGCTTTGTGACAAAATACCCTTTATTCAAAGTACCATTTTGCAAGGTTGTTAAAGACAAAGTTTTATGATGCCAACCTGTGGTAAATTAAGAGTAAAGTTAAAAGTAAATTATATCTGAAATATTCTTTTTTATCATTTATTTTTACTTAATTTATTCATATTTGTAATAGACTGTTTGGAACGCATTACTTGTTAAAATTTCATCTCAAATGACAAGTGGAATGTGTCTTCAATTAAGGAAGTGTAACCCCTGAACTGGTTCTTGAATGGAAAACAGCCAAGGGAGCAGATCAGTTGACCTTTGACCGAAGCTTGGGCTCACGGCCAAGCCTGTCAGAGAACAGAAGATTTTTAAAAATAAACCTTTAGGATATAGCTTTGAAACTGTAAGCTGTGTTCATATGAAAGAAAATACAATCATGAAGTTTTGAGCTGATTTGAGACTGAAACTCTGGAAAGAGGAAAGCTGGAGTTGATTTTACACTGAAACTCTGGAAGGTAAGAAATCTGGAATTTAGGATGGATCTCTAGAAGAAGGAAACCTGGAGCTGATTTTAGGCTGAAAATCTGGAAGGGAGGAAAGCTGAAATTTAGGATGGATCTCTAGAGGAAGGAAACCTGGAGCTGATTTTAGGCTGAAAATCTGGAAGGGAGGAAAGCTGGAGCTGATTTTAGGCTGAAAATCTGGAAGGGAGGAAAGCTGGAGCTGATTTTAGGCTGAAAATCTGGAAGGGAGGAAAGCTGGAGCTGATTTTAGGCTGAAAATCTGGAAGGGAGGAAAGCTGGAGCTGATTTTAGGCTGAAAATCTGGAAGGGAGGAAAGCTGGAGCTGATTTTAGGCTGAAGGAAGGAAAGCTGGAGCTGATTTTAGGCTGAGCCTGTGGAAGGGGGTGGCAGTCAGCCATGGGCATGGATGTGGTTTTGTGGTTGAAGAGGAAACTGTACAGCTGGTCTAACCACTGAGGTTAATACATTCCGGCACTAATGAATAACTCACAGACCACCAGCTGATATGGGTATTAATAGTCCTGGCAATGTGGTCAGAGCTGGATTTGGACACTTACATATGGCTAGTGTCTGAGGCTGCTCACAGATACATAAACATAATATTAATTCAAATCATGGTGCATAATATAAAGGTGGGAATAACTGTTTATGGTTCACAGGAATACATTCATATACAATACAAACTTAAGGACATAGAATGGAATTCTCACTGAAAAGTGTTTTCTAAAGTTAAAAGTGGTACAAACAAAACAACAATTGGACTGAGTAATGAAATTCTAAAATATGTAGAAAACGTGTATGTTATGTGGGTCAGTGTAGCTGATATTATATTATACTGTTTGTCATTCACAGCATTTAACTACTTTTCCATTGATTTGACTCATGCTTAGAGATATGCAAGAGTCATTTCTGGAAATTTTTCTGGGCCTCTTCATTTATTGTATTCCCTCTTAAGGGTTAGAGTACTGAAACAAATGGACAGGTACAAAGACTGGCACACCACATATTCCTATGGCTAAAGCAGATCTCTACCTTTACCTTCGATTGAAATGTGTATAAAAAAACTAAAGTTTTTCAATAATGTTTCCTAATTTTGCGCTAGGCTTAAGTTGTTTTTGAAGGAAAAAAGGTAAAATTTTAATTTAATCGAGACCCACATTTGATGATAAAAGTAGATGTAATCTATACCTGGGTTATTCTTTCTTGCATCTGTTGGTACAATGAAAACATTGAGCAAACTGCTTACAATGTATGACTTAATTTTGAGAAAAAACAAAATATGTATGTAATTTTAAACTTGGCCTTGTAATTGAATATTCCATGAATTTTTGCTTGAATTTGTGACCATCGTAAAATTACTTTTCCTGTTACAGAAGCGTGTCACGGACGAATGCTACTTCATGGAGAGGCTGGAGCCCAACAACTACAACACCTATCGTTCCCGCAAGTACCCCGACTGGTATGTAGCGCTGAAAAGGACAGGCCAGCACAAGTCTGGGTCCAGAACCGGGCCGGGCCAGAAAGCCATCCTCTTCCTCCCGATGTCAGCTGTGTGTTGATCCCAACCTGACATCAACAAAATGCGTGCCAGACATACGATAAGGAACACCCAAACTCAGTATCCTCATTTAATGCTGTAGTGATTCTGAGATAGCGGGACAATGCCGCCCGCAAAGTTTATTCGATGTCGCGAGAATGTTATGTGTTAATTCGCTCTGATAACATACTGATGAGATGTGAAAGCACTACACACACGCCCCTCTCTTACAGAGGGCAATTCCAGCATATAGCACTCATTTCCTATACAGATATTTTCTCATATAGCTTTAACATAAAACATTTACAGAATGTGAATCCAAATCCATTTGCAGAATATTAAGTCTTGGCTGTTTGAAAGAAGCATACAGTATTTTAACATACCAAAGAATATAGTGTAGAATATATGTAATACTGTGTGAATAATGAAGGATTATCATTCCAGTTTGATCCATTTTAACATGCAAATATGGTTTAGGCATTATAAGGCATAGGGACTAATAATATTTTGCTATTCTGTGTACAGCCAGAATGTCATGGACAATAGCTATACAGCAGTTAGCTGCAGTAACGAAAAGATGTTTATTAGAATTAGGCTACACTCTGTAGGTCAGTCTAATTAGGACTATCAAATAAAGACAATTATGTTATTTGAGGTGCCTTTTTACATATCCATGTGAAGCTGAAATTAATAGAAGTTGTTTAAATTACAAGAAATTGCTCTGTTCTTCAAACAACACTGAATGTATGAACATGTAATTTAAAAAGTTTGAAGGTCATATCATGCGCATTTTATCTCACTGTGAGTTAACATTGAAATCATGCATACTCCTTATGTAAACCACTGGTAGTTCAGCCCTTCAGTCTGTTTTGATGTATTATCTCCTCTTTGTTTTCCACAATTCATGTGATAATATGAGATAATAACTATAATAATATGAGGAATAACTTTGCCAATATTCCTTTAATCTCAATAGGAACATTTTTTGGGGGAAATAACATTGCCTTTCAATACTTTCAAATGTAAACTGAAGATATCTAACCAGTGAAGGGACTATAGCTTTAATTTAGAAAAAACATATTTGTCTGAATTTATATGTTACATATATATATTAATGCTCATATGTTTTGAAAGTGCAATTATATATTTTCTTTTGATTCACGTGTCTTAATGTCCCAGAGTGATTTTTTTCACAGAACAACAAAACTGAAATTTTTAAGTCTTTTCATTTTGTTATGTAACACAACTTTAATTTTATTTATTAGAACTGCATATTAATTTTAATACGAGCGTGAATAAATTAGCTTTATCCTCAATAGCAAAAAACAAAAACTTTTTTAAAAAGGGAAGGATACAACTCCTAAAATGTATATATTTTAATAGATTTTTGACCAAATGAAAACAAAAGAGGATATGGTATTGTTTTCAAAAGCTGCTGCAATACTAAACACAAATGGTAGTGGATTTAATAGTAAATAAATTATGGTGACTTGAAAGCTGCTTTTCAAAAACAAATGAAGATCATATTCCTGTCTATTTTATCAGTCTAAAAATACTCATATTTATACGAAGTATCATATATGAAGTATAGTAAATTGCTTTTACATCACAACCATTAAAACATGTATTTTATTGTTTCAGTGCAAAATGGATGTAAATATGAAATGAATAAATAACATATGCACTATGAACTGAATTCAGACCTGCACTTAAGTGCATTTTCTGTGTAAGTTTGTCGCTGTAGTGATGAGGTACAGGGAAAAGGCGCTGAATTTCGGGTCTGATTTCGGTCCTGTGAGACCTGAGAAGAAAACCTGGAAGGTTAATGGACAAATGGTGGTGAATATACAAAGTAATTAATCCCTCCAACTATACCAATACATCTTCTTTTTCTCGTAAACTACAGATGTATTTTTCAACAGCACAGATAATTGGACAGCTAACATTTTCCTCATGGTGACATCATTAAATACCATTCTGCCCTCAGGGGTCAGTGGAAGTTCATTTAAAATGTTTCATTTAAATCAAAGCAAAGTAACTCTTTGTCCAGTCAGTGCTAAAATAAATACTTCATGAACGTGTTCTCCTTGAGTCAAATAAATGGTTAATTCTTGTCATGAATATGATGTAACTGAAATGCAAAAATGTAAATGTTATTTCAGAATTGTTTTATTTTTTGGTCTTGAATTTATGGTTGAGTTTAAATTGATGGTGTTCTACTGATTTTATAATGCATTTGCCTCACCTATAAAAAGATATTTAAATAAAATGCTGCTAGATAAATTATAATGTAGGTTTCTACTTGTTTGGTCAGTGATTATATCATGTAGGTGAGATATATCCATTTCCATTTCCTAGATTTCAGCATTTATATTGGTACCATGTGGTATATATAACCTTCATTAGTGTAATGCACGCTGTTGAAAGATCTACTGCACTGGTTAAGTGTATCCATTTTATCCATATTTCATAAGATAGTTGCTTTTGTGACAACTGACATATTTTAATAAAACTGAAAAAAATGTTTTTGAAAGGAAAATGTGTTTTTCTTACCTGTCCACTTTTGTCAAATGGTTTATCAGCTGCCTTTAAATATTAATTTCATCAGAAACATTGTATTAGTTCTAAAAAATGGATGGAGGATTCTGGATGATATTTCAAATAGCCTAGATATTCACCTCAAATTGAACCAAGTGCAGATTGAGAGTCTGGAGTTTAGCTATACCTACAGCTTTTCACTTTTCTGTCTCAATAGACCAGCTGTGCATCTACAATGGTTTCACCAAGAAAATTGCACCTGATTGCCGAGGCAAGTGCAGTCTTGTTCACACTCAGTATCATTTATAGTCTTTGTTAGAAAATAAATGTTGAATTAACATACCTGCAAAAGATTAATTTAGATTTAATTTGGTCAATATCTTATGTTATCTCATTAAAGCAAATGCTAAATACTCATGTTACTCATAATTTACAATTCAATTTCATTCTGAACAGCCAACTAATTTTGGCAGGACTTCTATAGAAGAGGGCTAAATTATGAATGGTACTCATTTACCAGATGTACTTGTCTATGATGTTAAGTACCTGTGGCCCTGATAGTGATACTTGTAGAACTCCACTTCCTACAACCAATTCATCAGCCTAAAAATGTTTAATATTCTTTCAAACCAAAACAAAAAAAATGTATTTTAAATCACATCTGCATTACTTTACAAAATGCAGAAACATACTTTGGGAACTGCACACAAATTACTGAGTTAGGCAACATAACTCTTCTGCGCCATAGTGATTGGTTAAATGACTTTAACACCACAACCAACCCTTTAAGTAATACTTAATGTTCTGTAGCTCCTTCCTGTGAACATAGACACAGACTGTACTGGGTCCATTTTTAAGACGCACAAACTGGACGGGCTCCTGCAGCCGAACGGCTGCCAGGGAATGCCGGTGGCCGGGATCCAGGCAATTTGCATGGGGCCCTCTTTCCAGTAAAGTGTGCAACACAGTTCTGAGCAGAAGCAGGAGAGAGGAGGGGAGATAGAAGCTATCATATCTGGCTTCTATCACATCTGACTGAAAATGACAAGCAGGATTATACAGCCCACCTCTGCTTCCACAGACACTACACCTCCTCTTCCAACAAACTGGTATGTTGAAAACACAATACTTTGGTTAACAGGTTTGAAATACAGAGTGGTTTGAGATTTCTTAGGGATCAAGTGCAACTTAAGGGATCTGGTGAATCAAAAGGTTCAAATCAGTGTTTTAGGATTGACAAACCTCTGTGGTCTGGTGAATCCAAAGAGGTTGATGAATCTTAAAACTGGCAAAAAGGTCTTGTTGCATCTAATGGTATTAGTGTCATCAAAAGGCCTTGGTGAATCTGAAGCACTGGATAAATCTGTATTTAGTGAATCTAAAGGTTTATGTGAAAACAGTTTCCTTGTGTAATGCCAAACACCTACAAAAAGAAATAAGCATCATTTTAGTGTTAACTGTGGCTAGTGGCTGAAATTCAAGACATGTTACCATTCATTAACATGCCAGGATTCATTTGGAGTAATGGAAATCTCAGTTATGTTTGTTTGTCAGTTCCATTTTTTTTTACTAATTCAAGCTGCCCTATGTAAAAATCACCTGTTGGCTAAACAGCTGTGTGTTTAAAAACTGCTGGCTGTATTCAGCTATGCTGTCAATGACACAAACTATACTGCTATGGAGGAAAAATGTCACATGACAGAAAATGGTCTCTATATAGATGGGATATCCTTTGAAATACCTCCACAAACCTTCACTGCTGTCTCTGGTTGGGTGCTCAAAACCCAAAGATAGGTGACCTGACTGTAGGTCAGAGGTGGCCCACTGCACTGCAGCCTTCAATGAATGTATAGACTTAGTATGATGTTCCTGTGGATTACATGGGCAATCTTGCAGAAATGACATCTGCAACTTTGCAAACCCCCCACCACCACCCCAAATTCCCTGAACCACAGGCACCAAAAAACCCAGCTTGAGTGAGCTTTCTTCATGGGAGGTCTGTTTAGGAGGGGCCTGGCGTCCACAAGTGAACAATGCCAAAAAGCTACATGTCTGTGGCTAACCAGCATCAAATACCACATCATAACCGAGTACTTCCAGATATACAATTAACAAAGATACATCAAATGTGCATTTACCAATTATGATAACAATAGCCAAGTTCTAATAGTATGCAAATGTACATATGGGATTATAGTGAGTACTATAGTGAGTTTGTCTACCCTCGTAATAACATGTCTTCTACAACTGTCGACAAAGCCCTGGTCCATTTTCAAAGTTTACTGAAGCACTTGGATTCAGGAGGCAAAAATATAAACCTAAAGCACAATGACCTTTCAGTAATGGCTTCTCTCCTCTTCAGTGTGTCAGTAATGATAGAGCTCGCTGGTCAAAAACACGCACGTGATCCGCACATGAAGTATTACATTTACTTCTGTTGTCAGAAGCAGTCATTTTATTCATGTTGTTGGAGACTGTTATTTCATTCATTTTGTTACAAGCATTGTCTTTATTTCTCTTGTCCGAAACTGTGTTTTTATTCCAGATTGACTCAAAACATGGAATTTTTCTGTTTGGTAGGAAGTGCCACAGGAATGACTTCGTTAAGGAAATGCTTACAAGCGTAGGAAGCTTGTATAATGTCTTGTTATCGACCACAACACGTCATCTGTGAGCAATTTAATAGTGAAGAATGCGAGGACTAAACACATGGGAAACCAGTGATAAGCTCTCTATTAGGCAACTACTACGACAAGTTTGAACATGTCCATTTCATTGCTTGGTGATTGCCTTGAGCACCAGCCTGCCCTCTGCTGGCCATTTCTACAAATGCAAGCTGAAAGAATGTATGCATGTCCAATCAATTAAGTTTTTTTTTAATCGTAAGAAAGAAATAGACCTAGGTTCGCTTTGTCTCATGAGCAAATTTGTTGTTGTCAGTTATAGGCAGAGGTCAGTGTAACTGTACTTTCTTAAAAGTACTGTGACTACACTTCAGTGGAGTACTCTGACTGGACACTACCCTTGTAATAAAAAGTTTCTTTATCACTAAATAACAATGAGATTTGTAATACTTAGTGTTTTCATTACTTTTCTGACTAAGTTTTGGAAAACCCAAAATGTGAGATCAAGGGAGGATGAAACCTGGGATTAATGCCATTTGTTATGATGCAAATTTTGAACAAGAGCAGCATCTAAATCAGGAGTTAATATGCATAACGATGACAAAATAAGTAAATATCTTCATTTAATTTAATGCAATGTGATGTGTCAACATTACAAACATTCGGTCCACCTTCAGTTAAAACAAGTTGAAAAACATTGTCTTTGTGGTAGCATAATACTAAATCTTGAGTAGGAACAGATTTTCAGAAAAAGTATATACTTAGTGTTAACATGTGAATTATTTGGGTTTTTTTTTTTTTTTTTTTTTTTTTTTTTACAAAATTCATGAACACACAAGATGCACAGATGGTCCCAAATATAGCAAGATTATGCATTCTGAAGTGTTGCTATTGATGTTGTTATGGCCATGTTACAGCACAGTGGTGATGGAATTTTAATCGACAAGAGTAACTAAAAGCTGCAGTAGATTAAAGGGTAGAGTTTGGAGTCAAAGAGAAGTGATGATTCCTGGAGGGCCACAGTGTCTGCAGGTTTCTGGTGTTTTTCAGCAATTACTTGATTAATGTAGATCTTTGATTGGAGTCCAGACATGTCTTTTCCAAGGCCTAAAATGGCTGCAGATTGAAAGGAACAACAAAATTCTGCAAAACTACGGTCCTCCAGGACTAGAGTTTAACGACCTTCTGTTGTCTGTTAATGTAATTAGTAAGGCTGTGTTAAAATCAGTACCAGCTCACCAGATCTCACTGACCTTTTAAAACCTTTGTTACAGGTGACTGTAGATGGAGGTTTTTTCCATTCCAGAAGTCCATTTCTGGTTTTGTGTTGAGGCAAGTGGGTGGAGCCGCCTCAATTGGGTAACAGGCTGAGCTGAGTAAACTGGGCCACCTGTCGCTAATCTGCCACAGGGTATATAGGCATGGCTGTGTGCCAAATAAGTTTCATTTGGGAATCAGGAGTGGTAAGGATGGGAGCTTTGCTCCTGGTAATTTGGTATTGGCCAGTCCCTGAAAGGGTATATTGACTCAGATTAGTACTGAGAACTGCCCCAGGCCAACCCAAGCCATGGCAGTTTTGAATTAAGAGATCTATGAAAGCTGTATTTTTAGTTTACTCCACAACTTGGACACCGTAACAGTATTTGTTTTGTATTTGTATTTTTTAAATTTAGAAACCCTGCCTACATGTCTCACAAGTTTTTGTTACTGCCCTGTAGGGTACTCTCTAAGTGAGAGTGGGAATGTAACACTTTTTTTAGGGTAAGGACCATTAAGAGGGTCATGCAGTTCCATATTTAAGTCAACTTCGCCACCTGGTGGTCATATAAAATAATGTTCATGTGCAGTGTAGCATTGACCAACCTTATGCGCTGCTCTGCTCTGTACAACATGAATGTAGCAAACTTCAGGATTAGCCAAGTACAGAAGTAAGATCTCTGTCGGTGAGCAATGTCCGGTTATCTCTCTGAACATTGACAGCGATGGGACTACATGGGTTTCCCTAATACTCATGTTTACATGCTAATAATGATCATTTGAAAAAAAACTATGGAAATACAAATTGAGTTCAAGTAATGTAGGCTATATGCTGTTCCTTATGGTGTTCTGCCATATTTAATGAAGTAAACATGGCATATCATTATTACATGTTCACCATTGTGTAGGCCTTTTCTCTTTCGTATGAACTTCTGCAATGATCTAGCTTATAGTTGCTGGCTGAGCAGTGTGAGATGATGGTGTTTTTGCAGTCACAATGTAGGAGTCTAGGAATCCACATACATTCATGTGATAATGCTTACTACAGTTACTAAGCTTAATCACATGAAAATATTTACAGTACTGTGTTTACCTGTCTCTTTTGAAAAATAGTTTTGTCTTAGTCCCATTAAAGGTCATCATAAGGACATTGAAATATGGTCACTGAAATCAAAATCTTCCAGATCCTGGCTATCCCTAACCAATCACCTGCCCCTTCTCTTGGCAAGACTCATTTCAGGCCCTAAATCTGCCTACTTTTTGTCTGATGGCTCCCTCTGGTGGCTGATAAAGCAATTGCAAGCATCACCAAATCTCCAGTGCTAAGACAAGAGACATGGAGTGACCTGAGAATTGTGCAGACAGCTGGAGGCTATCAGGGAGGGTAACACGGTGCCCCAGAAACACCTGCCTCTCCTAGAGGGCCAGAGAACAGACACAGCTGGGGTGTTCTCCTTCAAAATGGCTGGTCTGTATTGTAGTTTTGCGCATCATTATCTCTGTTGAATTGCCCTGTAGCTGCAGATCAGTGACTAGTGTAGTAATGACCTGCATCAGGTATCCACCCAAACAAGGGTCAAGAAATGTATACCCTCATGTACAGTTTACAGGGACGCTGCCCTCTTCATTAAAGAATAATTCCCTAATGATATTTTTATTATGAATAATAATGTTATATGTAGTGTACAGTATGAAGCAGCACAGGTGCATTAAAAAATGTTTTGCCATGCTCATGATTTTGTTCTCATAGCTCAGAGTGGAATATGTATTTTATTCTCTAACTTACTCCAGACAATGAAAAATGACAATAAATAAACATTAAGGCAGTTCAAGCTGTTTTTAATGCTGTTTCCATTCAAATGTCACCGCAAATTTATCACAGTTTGTTGAAACCTAGTGACAACTAGGAAAACTTTAAATTTAAATGAATTTAATTTTAATGGGTGGCTTTTGATCGGTGGCAAAGTCATCATTCATCTCAAGAGAGATATATTAGCTTTGAGTAATGTCAAATGGCCCTTAGTTCCCTGTCTTTCGAAATGGGAGGATTTTGACAATCCACCTCAAACGCCACGCGATCACAGAAATTATTTGGACCTTGGATTTGGCGCCAGCCCCCATCCTGTCTGTGGACATCGAGCGTGATGAGAATAAGACTTCCATTGACGTTTGGAGACAAGTTGACAGTTGTCCCGCGGGGCCCGCCAGAGCCAAACGCATCTGCAAAGTCCATCACAACCGCCTTTGTGCTCCGCCAAAATCTGCATTATTCTGTTTGCAAGTGGATCTCCATGCAAGTTTGGCATCCTGTAGAAACTTTTGAAAAAGACAAAAAAAAAATTAGCATTCATCATATTGGATATCCAGACCAAAAAAAAAAAAGCAAAAAAACGCCTGGTTGTTCAAACCAAGGTCATCACGCCACTATTTTTCACTGTGGGCCTGTATGTGGTGAGAGCTCTTCCTGGCTGGGAGTTCTGAGTTCAGCAGTAACTCATCTGCAGTTTCGGCCTCCGCTGCGTCCCGGTGGAGTTCGGCAGGAAGACGACATCATTTATCATCTGTCTCCATGGCAGGCCCTCAGACGTCTGCTCCTGTAATGCAGTATAACTTGGTCTGGGCCTCAGTCGCTCCACTGTGTCACAGCACACAGAACGGGTTCGGGCTAGTAACTGTCAATATCGGGAACCTTGCCTGGGTTGACAGGTATCTCGTTATAATTCACTTTCTGTTTTTGGATACAAGCCATACCTACCCATATGTGTCACTTCCAGTCAATATGCATAGAATGGAAGGGGAACCTGCACTTCCACTTCCAAGGTTTATATCAAATAGTCAGGGCTAAATCAGAATAAAGACATTAACATGAGCTACTATAATAACATAACACAACAATTAGGAATTTTTCTTCAATATGAGGTCATCAACATTACACAATTTACATTCATTTCCATTGCAGAGAGGGCTACTGTGCAAGTCATCCAATCAGGTTCTCTGTCCGCCTTCTCTGCCTGGGTGATGTCACGTGTTGTGCATAAGGGCAAGCTGAGGAAGCATGTAGCTTCAGCCACATATGAAGCTGGTGCCAGCTAACAGTAACCCAAAATGTTGTTGTGTTAGCCCCATAACAAAGCTGGTAGTTGAAGGAAACCGCAAAGCTTCCATCACATATAGAAGGTTGTGCTAGAAAACAGGAATTGATAAAATGTAATTAATCTCTCCAAACAGATATGCAATTCAATCAAAACTGACCTTTCAACACAATTGCCTTTGATTATGTTGGGTTTTTGTTAATTCGTGAACATGTCCTTTGGAATTTGTTCTTTTCATTCTAAAATAAAAATGGAATGTAAAATATAAATGGAAAATACTCTTAAGGTTAAAGTCAATTTTGATTGAATTGCACAAACCATTAAATAGGCTATGTGCATTTGATTTAATTCTGACCTAAATGTGGCAGCTTGGCTGAAGGCACTTTGTAGCTTACAGTCTCCTGAACTTGCAAAGGTGATAGAGCGTTCCATATTGAAGAACTAAATATGGAATGAGATAATAGGATGACGATATAAAGATATAGCTGGCACACGTGTTGAAGGATTATGCAGGACTGACTGGAAGAGGACTGAGTGGAATGTAGGATTTTAAATAATGAAAAAATAAACTAAAGTCTACTGCCATTTTCCATCACACTTACAATTCTCTTTTTTTCTTTTTTTACACTGATTCCTCACACAAAACAAATAGTTATAATTCACCATTTGGTTTACATTTTCTGCAGTATTTGGACGACATCACCTTTTCAATAAATAAAACAGACAATTACAAAATAGCACTTACCACTGGAATGTATTTAAAAGCAACATAGTATATATGATTGCGGATTCTTCTGCCAACTTTTACCCCGCCCTGATATCATTTGTGATTCGTCAAATTGTGTTGCCTCTGCAATACTTCCAACCAAAGCACTGCCTTTAGTGTATATTGATGGCCCATCTTGGATGGTGTATTTGGGGACCCTTGACGAGAGTGTGTTGCTGAAGATACAATAGGAGGTAGTGGGGACTCTTGGTGAGAGTGTGTTACTGAAGAGTGCAATAGGAAGTAGTGCCGACCCTTGGTTAGAGTGTGTTACTGAAGATTCAATAGGAAGTAGTGGGGACCCTTGGTTAGAGTGTGTTACTGAAGGCCAGTGCTCTGGGGTGGTCTGCTCACAGTGTGTGTATTGCTTTACCAGCTGAGTTCCTGCAGACGTGCTGCAAGGAGGAGCAGAGTTTACCGTCCGAAAGCCAATGTGGCGCTTGCTGTTTTCTGAACCCTCAGCAACCCCCCTAGGGGAAAAGCAGTTTCGCTCTCGGCCAAACTCGGAAAACCCAGACAAACACCGGGTCGCAAGGCCTCGTTCAGACACACGTCTACGTGGCGGGCTTCTGAGAGGACCATGCCTGGGTCAACCATGCATCTGGGATATAACAGGTGAATATCTGACCTCATCAATGGATTTAAATCATAATGTTTTTCATTAAATTAACAAAATTGAACTCTGATTTAGGGACAGGACTAGAGCTTTTCCATAGAACATGCACTCAGCAGAATAACTATATTATGTTTATTTGTCCAAAAGCGATTTCATCAATGGTTTTCACACATTTCACACACCTGTATAGAACCAAAAGGTATCTCAGTCTCATCATTTGTTTAATAGTCACGATTTTACAGTCTTCTGCATTAGCATACTTTTGAGCCTTCAGGAGAAGCAGACTTCACATTGTAACATTGTGTTTTCAATTTTATCAGGGACAAGCAAACATGTTCTTTAGAATATGTTCATTGAATTCTAAAACATTGGATTGCATATGCCCTAAGTGTGTTTGACTGGGTCCTGGCCTGTGCATTTTTAAAACAATTTACCCTGATAAAAAAAGAATAGAAAACCCTTCACAAGGAGAAATGGGGCTGTATGGCTGTTTTCTTACCTTGGGGAGGGGGGAGGGGGTCAACTGAGTTGAATGAATGATAGCTGGTAATTTGTTTTTTCCTTTTCAGTGTTTTGTATTGGGGGTTGGAAGGGTATGAAATAAAAAATATCTCAAGGAACTGCAGTTGTTTCCCCCCCAGGTGACGTTAAGTAACAAAAGAAACATGTTCCTTTCAGCGTTTTTTTTCCCGTTACAGACACCGGGCTTGGACGTGCAAGGTCGTCCATGAGACGCAGCCGCCCTCATATCCTTCCTCTCCTGAGCTTGCAGTTGTACCCATCTTAATATAGACGTACCATCCACTCTTCTCCAATCACAGTCTTCATCCTACACCTTCCTGCTCAAACAGTAAATATGGCCGATATTTACAGCGACCTGCAGTCTATGGTTAGGATGCACTGCAGAATATCTGTGATATCTATTTAGGTATGAATCAGGAATGGGGGAGGTGATGTTTGTAACTTGAACATGACCTCAAAATATATTTATTTTACTAAAATACTCAATACCTTTATTGATTCAAATCATTATGTAATGACTGTTGCCGTGTTTTTTTGTTTTTTTTTTTTGGGACTAGGTCTCTCACATTCTGTAGCTATAAACTGTTGTTTGAACTTCTCATTAGAACATTGAATTTCTTTTTTTTTGTTTGTTTTCCATTTCCTGGTTTTGGCTGTCCAGATAATACCTACCCCAATGCATGGGCCAGTTATTTTAGACTATTTTAGACCAAATGGTTTGATTCTGTCAGACTCTTATATATACTCTTCATATAAAAATATTGATTTTCCAACATTGCATTATTTAGAACAATATAATCCTAAAACCTGCCCCTTTACATAATTTTGAATGCACCTCATAACCAAATGTTTGCAGGCACAATTTACTACACCAAGAGCCAATAGTACTATTCAGTTTGTTATCACCTAGAGCATGACTATGAAATTAACCCCAGGCATCAAATTCATGTCTCTCTATTTTACCATATTTATTAAATCAGAAGAGTACCAGTCCAATATATTTCCAGCAAAGTAGCAGACAGGTTACAGGACTTTGACGATAACAACTTTGCTCATGACTGAATTACTGACCTCTGGTGGCAAGTCTTAATTATGTCTCACACTGATCATTGAGCAATATGCAGAAAATGTAATGAGGACAAAATACTGAAGATTTCTCTTTTCATAACCTGTGTGCAGCTGTTGATATAAAGTCTATTGAATGAGAGGTTACAAACTTACGGGAAGTATGTGTGTGCGGGCGTGTATTTGAGAGAGAGAAAGGAGTAATCTACTTGAACAGTTTCGGCATGTTCATAATTAGCACTACGGTTCTAATTGAACATGACTTAGGGTGTGTGCGAAATGGCCCCCCCTCAGGCCATTTTATATTTGGGCTATCTTCACTCTGTTATGCTGTCTTTACAGTGTGAAACTGGCGGATGATTTGCTAATTTCATTCTATACTGCATTAACTAGTTTATTGAACACATACTCTCTTCATCTACTGAAATGTTTAATTGTTTCACAGTTGGAAATATGATAGGGAAGACAACATGGACACATGCCACTACTTATTCTTAAAGATGCTACTTAGAATATCAAAATTCGTAAACAGAATATTAACTTAAAAGTACAATATGTGTTAACCTGAAAAAGGTTACATGGTTTCTGCTGAATTTCTGTGATATTTTACAGAAAAGCAAATGGTAAACAGAATAGCTATGCAACATATCCTCCGTCACAGTATGATTAATAAAGCACCAGAAGAACGGCTCCATACGTATAAATTCTGAAGGAATGAGCTGCATGACGCAAATGCAGCTAAATGCCCAGTTGCGAGTGGAAGGCAGGTTGCCATATATAGAAGTCTCACTCGCTATTGCAGCCTTGTAAGTCTGCCAATGACCTTTCATTCCGACCAACATAAATACTGCGGGGTCAACACATCAAGTTTACTTAGCTGCTCTGTTCTCAAAATCCGGAAATGGCCATCTCCTCATTAGCCTCTGTCCTTACCTTCACCTAAAGTTCACTTGATTTTTTTTTTCCATGAGTGTACATTATCACGTTGCTACAGCTCCCAACAGCTGTCCCACACTGTAAACAAATACAGGTGCAGAGAGTTTTCCGGAAGGCTGTCCCAGTAATGAAAACATTCCTGTTTTTTTTTTTCGTGCTTTCATGCCAGAAATATTTGACACTCAGCGATAGCTGCTTCAGTTGGTTGCATACTGTGTTATTTCTGAGAATTAGCATGCTGCGACTGCCTTTATCAATGCACTTGTGTACATATTAGGAACTTAGCCCCAGTTCAACTCTTCTAACAACTTTAATCATTTAATAGCCACCATACTAAACTTTTTCTGTGATTTGTGTTGAACTTTGTGCACTTGAATGGTTAGGGGCCTTTAACTTCTTTCAAAAATGCCTTTGAACTGAAAGCAGGTTTTAGACGGGATGTACATTTTTGGAAATACAAACTACCAATGCAAACTACCTTACAGGTTAAGTTGAAGGGAAAAATCCCATAACAGTCTGTGTTTTTAAAAATGTATTCCCTCAGTTTAGAAAGCCATGCTCTTGGTGCAATAGTGACCTCGAAATAGTTCTCTGTGCCTTCAGTTTAAAATTGTATTGTGTTGTAGTCTTGTTCTGTCATGTCCCGCTGGTGAGAGAGGTCAGAACCTCAGGTGTGCTACATTAGCATTATCGTACCACATTATTAGTTTAACTAAAATTAGCTAAATTTAATTAATAAATTAAGTAAGGTGTAATCGTGGAGACAATAATGTGCAGAACAGATTTCGGAGTTTCCTGGGAGAACAATGGAGGCTTGATGAAGCCATTTTGTAGATGTTTACGAATGAAAACGTATTGGTGCACCAGAAAACTTGTCAGTTAACGTACTAGCCTGTTAGACCTCAACAGAAAGCATGAAAAAAGAGAATCGTTACTAAACAGAAGCATGACCTCAGTGTTTGTGGTTGTGACACATAGCGGAACTTTTCCAAAATGTCAATGCATGTATTAAGCTTTGGTGGATGGCTCATTATAGAATAAATTCACAAACACAGTAATTATTCACAAATGTTTATATACTTGTGTAGTATGATTTCAGTATAATTGGTAGCAGTTTTACAGTCGCATATTGATAGAACAGCAGGGTCTGCATGGGAATGCATGTGTTTCTATGACCTCAGCGTTGTGCTATTCGAGCGAAACAATATGACTCAGTTTAACATTTAACAAATGTGCATTTCACAATCAGCACTCCGCTGCAGAGACCCTAACAGGATAACAGGCACATTTTGAAAAAAATCTGGAAAGCATCTTAAAAAAAAAAAAAAAAAAAAAAAGAACAAAAACAAAACAAAAAGACTTTTCTAACATGTGGCTATGGTTAGCATGCGTTGTGTTGCTGTGCGCATTACACAATGCAGAGGATGTTTGGTTAACCAAACCGAATGTGATCTCGGAGCGAAACAGGCCAGTGGAAGAAGCCATGAGCTGTCCAGAATTTCTACTGCCTTCCAACTCATGTTTGAAAAGACTGTGTGGTTTGATTCACCTTCACCTACAGACCATGTATCCACAGTCCATAGGTTTGGCAGAGGGCCTGGATTATCTTACTGCCTCTTCTGTCGAAGAAGATTGGCTTTCTTCAGTGTCCTAAAGAAGAATTGGGATGATTCAGAATCTCGGAAGGCATGGAATTAGGCACATTTTTCATACAGGTATCTCGATGGAAAAGAACTGAGCTGTAATTTTCACATACTGGGAGCACCTGGGCAAGGCAGTTTTGAGGCAAATGCTCTTTTGTGACATCATAATGCCAAGGTTTACATTCATAGATGGTTTAAATCTCAATTATCACACATTTTCAGCTTAGCATTTTCAACACAGGAACTCAAGAATTTGCTCGTGTTGAAGCAAATTTGCAGTTTCATTGTGAACAGTCACTGCACACAAAATAGAAAAGAATGTGTTCACAAGTAAACTATGAATGTGTTCTGGATAGGGGAGTGATGGGAATTCAGGAACACAGAAACACAAAACTGACAAAACAGAAAAACAAACAGGCTGCTGTTTATTTGGATATCTTCCTGGCCACTGTATAGTTCAGGTAATCTCCATGAAATGATTAGGGTGAGACACAGCAGGCTAAAAAGTAGTTTTTGCTGTCACTATTCAAGATTGAGATTTTGGATTATTTTACATCGATAAAGTGTGCATTTTCATTCAGACAAATGTATTAAATTCACACAAAAAAATCTAATTAAGATGTTAATTTCATTATGTTACACAATGCTTTGTGCCCAGACATTTATCTAGAGTTTACCAAAAGTGAGCATTTATTTGTGAGATTCATTTAAGTGACTGTTGTTTAAACCGTGTCATTTTACTCTTATGTCTTTTTGGATTTTCAGCAATACATATTGACCTCATTTACACAAATTCCAATCATTTCAGACAACTTTTTCTTGCATGGGGGGTTTATATAGCTCATTTACTATCATTTAAAGGAAAAAAATCAGATATTTTTCTGTCAACCCATTTCTGTGACTTTTGGAGGTAAGACTATAGTCTTATGTCTTTTTGGCTTTTCAGCAATACATATTGACCTCATTTACACAAATTCCAATCATTTCAGACAACTTTTTCTTGCATGGGGGGTTTATATAGCTCATTTACTATCAATTAAAGTAAGAACATCAGATATTTTTCTGTCAACCCATTTTTGTGACTTTTGGAGGTAAGACTATAGTCTTATGTCTTTTTTGGATTTTCAGCAATACATATTGACCTCATTTACACAAATTCCAATCATTTCAGACAACTTTTTCTTGCATGGGGGGTTTATATAGCTCATTTACTATCATTTAAAGGAAAAAAATCAAATATTTTTCTGTCAACCCATTTTTGTGACTTTTTGAGGTAAGACTATAGTCTTATGTCTTTTTTGGATTTTCAGCAATACATATTGACCTCATTTACACAAATTCCAATCATTTCAGACAACTTTTTCTTGCATGGGGGGTTTATATAGCTCATTTACTATCATTTAAAGGAAAAAAATCAAATATTTTTCTGTCAACCCATTTTTGTGACTTTTGGAGGTAAGACTAATGTCTTTTTCTTATTGACCTCATTTACACAAATTCCAATCATTTCAGACAACTTTTTCTTGCATGGGGGGTTTATATAGCTCATTTACTATCATTTAAAGGAAAAAAAATCAAATATTTTTCTGTCAACCCATTTTTGTGACTTTTGGAGGTAAGACTATAGTCTTATGTCTTTTTTGGATTTTCAGCAATACATATTGACCTCATTTACACAAATTCCAATCATTTCAGACAACCTTTTCTTGCATGGGGGGTTTATATAGCTCTTTAAGTATCATTTACAGGAAGAAAACCAGATATTTTTCTGTCAACCCATTTTTGTGACTTTTGGAGGTAAGACTATAGTCTTATGTCTTTTTTGGATTTTCAGCAATACATATTGACCTCATTTACACAAATTCCAATCATTTCAGACAACTTTTTCTTGCATGGGGGGTTTATATAGCTCATTTACTATCAATTAAAGTAAGAACATCAGATATTTTTCTGTCAATCCATTTTTGTGACTTTTGGAGGTAAGACTATAGTCTTATGTCTTTTTTGGATTTTCAGCAATACATATTGACCTCATTTACACAAATTCCAATCATTTCAGACAACTTTTTCTTGCATGGGGGGTTTATATAGCTCATGGAGAATCATTTAAAGGAAAAAAATTCAATATTTTTCTGTCAACCCATTTTTGTGACTTTTGGAGGTAAGACTATAGTCTTATGTCTTTTTTGGATTTTCAGCAATACATATTGACCTCATTTACACAAATTCCAATCATTTCAGACAACTTTTTCTTGCATGGGGGGTTTATATAGCTCATTTACTATCATTTAAAGGAAAAAAATCAAATATTTTTCTGTCAACCCATTTTTGTGACTTTTGGAGGTAAGACTATAGTCTTATGTCTTTTTTGGATTTTCAGCAATACATATTGACCTCATTTACACAAATTCCAATCATTTCAGACAACTTTTTCTTGCATGGGGGGTTTATATAGCTCTTTAACTATCATTTACAGGAAGAAAACCAGATATTTTTCTGT
This sequence comes from Albula goreensis, assembly GCA_022829145.1. Classification (NCBI taxonomy): domain Eukaryota; kingdom Metazoa; phylum Chordata; class Actinopteri; order Albuliformes; family Albulidae; genus Albula; species Albula goreensis. Next base: position 4,852,282 of record CM040758.1, read on the forward strand.
CAACCAATTTTTGTGACTTTTGGAGGTAAGACTATAGTCTTATGTCTTTTTTGGATTTTCAGCAATACATATTGACCTCATTTACACAAATTCCAATCATTTCAGACAACTTTTTCTTGCATGGGGGGTTTATATAGCTCATTTACATTTAAAGAAGAAAATCAGATATTTTTCTGTCAACCCATTTTTGTGACTTTTGGAGGTAAGACTATAGTCTTATGTCTTTTTTGGATTTTCAGCAATACATATTGACCTCATTTACACAAATTCCAATCATTTCAGACAACTTTTTCTTGCATGGGGGGTTTATATAGCTCATTTACTATCATTTAAAGGAAAAAAAATCAGATATTTTTCTGTCAACCCATTTTTGTGACTTTTGGAGGTAAGACTATAGTCTTATGTCTTTTTTGGATTTTCAGCAATACATATTGACCTCATTTACACAAATT